>JANIIA010368419.1:0-20576 GCA_027478495.1 Erythroxylum alaternifolium | reverse complement strand
TTAAATCAAAAATAATATTCCAAAGGTGAGTATAGAACATCAATCACGATTCAATTCTATCATCAAACTATATATCCCAATTCTATAATCAAATAAAACTGAAATACATAAGAAATAGAACTCGAATGGACAATGGGATGCTGCAACTCAGAAAGCTTCTTATTCTGTGAAGCACGTCAAGTCTGTGTCATCTTCCTCTTCTCTCTTCCTTCTTCTCTTTCTCGATCTCTCAAAGTTCATTCTTCATGGTGGCTGATCAAAGCTCCCTCTCTATATTCTTCATGTTCTTTAAATACCTTGGCAGCTTTAGAGTTTTTTCAGGGTCAAAATAGTCTAAAAAATCCCTCTAAACCTAAATTTTCCCTTTTTTTGCGTGTTTGCCTTATGCATGCCACGATCATGGCCTTACCTGCCACGATTGTGGCTAGCATCTAACCTCTTTGTCACGATCTTGGACCAAATGCCAAGATTGTGGGATGTGTTGGAGTCTTTTTGTCACAATCGTGTCCCTCAGGTTACGATCGTGGTCGGGTTTACATGTCTTTGTCACAATCGTAGCCTATTATGCCATAATCGTAGGTCATGGTTTTGGCCCGAAAGTCTCTGAAACTCCTCCATTCTTCTTTGTTGGCCCTAAAACACAAACAAACACATCAAGGTATATAAAAAACATAACATTTAAGCTAAAAGACTTATACTAACCTATAAAAACACTTAAACACATAAACTAACACAATTCTAACCTAAACACAAACTAAACGCTCAAATTAGCAGTTAATATATAACAAATTAAATCCTAAAACATAATGCAAATCACACCTATCAATATCTCCACACTTAAACGTTTGTTTGTCCTCAAGCAAACAAAACAAACAAAACAACAAACATATAACAACATATAACACACAATGCAAAAATGAGGTAATGGCTTCAACTTCATGAAATAGATTTAATCTTAAACACAATCACATAAGTTATATCAAATCATTAACATGCAAAATCTATGTCTAAGGACTTTAAACTAAATATACAAATTAATTGAGATCCAAGTGTTAATTTATTTACACTTTTCAATTGCACATATATATTAATAATTCTTGGTCCTTCAGACTCTGTTACTATTCTTAAGTATATTTTCATAAAAAGTCAAGCTTATTACAAGTCCGGTGGGTTTTTCTAATAAGAACACTTTATTTATTTAAACAAGGACTTAGTCTTTTACTCGGAGGCAAACATTGGTGATGAATGTCGATCTGGTTACTTGACTAACAGCTTAGTTAAAACGTCATTATAGCTTTTTGATGTGAAGGCACACATTTATGATGCGTGTCAATCTGGTTACTCAGCTATATCACGTTTTCAACTGGCTCTTACCTCTACTCATAACCTGAAAGCCAGTAGAGTAGTGATTTATTTAACACATTTTTTTATTGCCTACCTTGTTGTTGTAGTTACATGTTTCTATGAAAAATACTAGTTAAGCTACTTAAGTTGAAAGGCCTCAAATTATGAATAAATGTGACAATATAGAGGGTGTTAAACTTATACTAAATCTTAATTAAGTTGTATATTTATCCAAAGACCCCAATTCACTAATTTTGTAAGCTAATGATTATTCACAACCTAATAGACTATGTTCAAAATTAAATTAATTTCAGTCCATTTAAGTCATTGACACATTCAAACAATTCACAAAATGTAACCTAACACTATCATACCATATGCAAAACCATAAAAAAAGTAAAACACATAACCCTCCCCACATTTGAACAACACATTGTCCTCAATATGAGAAGAAGCACATAAAATATAAGAAGAAATATAAATTTAAGGTAAAAAATAAATAAAAATAACGACAAAGATAAAAATGAAGGCTAATTTGAAAAAGAAAAATGGGTTAGACATAAATCTCAAGGAGATGGAGGTAGGGATGAACGCCCTAAGAGTTAACATAAATTACCAATGTTTTATTGAAAACAATTCTAACTACACCTAACATTTTCAAACAAACTTCTAAACGCACTAGTTTATGGTCTTTAGCTTGACCTTGTGTCTATGAAAGCATCTTAATTATTTAGGGACAAGGAAATCACTTCCTTATCTTTAGGCATTGCTCCTCCAAAATAAAGCTTGCAACGATGCCCGTTGACCTTAAAAGCCTCCTTATTAACGTTTTCCAATTTGAGGGCTCCATGATCAAAAACTTGAATGACTTTAAATGGTCCACTCCATCTAGACTTTAACTTCCCCCGAAATAGCCTCAACCGTTTTCCTTGTAGAATTTGGCATTTTTATAGGCATTAAAATGAAAATCTTCAAGTTCATCCGGCTGTAGAAGTCTCTTTTCATCGGCTTGTTTTCAATCAAAATATAATGCTTTAATCGTTCAATATGCTCGATGTTCAATTCAACTGATAATTGACAAGCTTTCCCATACACGAGCCTATAAGGAGTTGTTCTGATGGGTGTTTTAAAAGCTGCCCTATAGGTCCATAAGGCATCATCTAGCTTTGTTGCCCAATCTTTTCCAGAGTTGTTCACTGTCTTTTCCAAAATTCATTTCAACTCCCAGTTAACAATTTCCACTTAGCCCCTAATCTGCGGATGGTAAGGTGTGGCAACTCAATGGTCCACTCCATATCTTTTTAAGAGGGCATCAAGAGATCTGTTGCAAAAATGTGTCCCTCCATCACTTATCATCGTACGTGGCACTCGAAACTGGTTAAATAACCATTTAATGAACTTCTTCACTACCTTTCCATCATTGGTTGGAGATGCTACTGCTTCAGCCTAACATGAAACATAATGAACCCCAACTAGAATATACATGCTCCCTATTGAAGATGGGAATGGACTCATAAAGTCGATGCCCCATACGTCGAAGACTTCCACTTCTTGAATGTTAGATAAAGCCATTTCATCCCTCTTGGAAATTTTACCTATTCTCTAGCATTGATCACATTATACCATGTAGGTCTAAGCATCCTTAAATAACTGTGGCTAATAAAATCCACTCTCAAGTATCCGAGCAGCCATTTTGTTGGCTCCATACTGCCCAGTATACCGACCTTTGTGACATAACTTTAGGATTTCTAACATTTCCTCATCTGGAACACAACGTCACATTAACCCATCTGCACAAGCTCTATATAGAATTGGCTCATCCCATATATATCGGTCATAATCATGCAAGGACTTCTTCCTTTGTTGTTAAGAGAGATCTGACGGAAGTTTACCACTGGCAACATAATTTGCGATATCCGTAAACTATGTTGTAGTCAAGCTCTCGAGTAGCATCAGAGTTTCGTCAGGGAAATTTTCATTAATATCATCACTTGGCTTACATTCCCCTCTCTCAAGTATAGATAAGTGGTCTACAACCACATTTTCTACTCCCTTTTTATCTCTCACCTCTATATTAAATTCTTGTAAAAGTAACACCTATCGAATGAGCCTAGGTTTCATATCTTTCTTATTAAAAAGGTATTTTAGTGCCGCGTGATTGGAGAATACAATTACCTTTGAACCCAAAAGATATTATCAAAACTTGTCACACGCATACAATACTACAAGTAGTTCCTTTTTTTAAGTGGTGTAATCCTACAAGAGTTTTACTAGTATAGTAAATCGCATGCAACCTCTTATCTTTCCTTTGGCGTAAAACGCAACCTATGGCTTGGTCACTTGCATCACACATAACTTTGAATGAGAGTGACCAGTCTGGTGGTGATAAAATTGGTGTTGATATTAAGGCCTCCTTTAATGTATTGAATCTAGATATACACTTCATCAAACAAGAAAGGCACATCCTTGACTAAAAGGTTTTTCAACGGTTTTGCAATTTGAGAAAAGTCTTTGATGAAGCGACGGTAAAGTCCTGCATGACCTAAAAATCCTTGCATACCTTTTACATTGCTTGGTGGTGGAAGTTTCTTTATCACTTCTGTTTTTACTCTGTCAACTTTTAATCCTTAATGTGAGATCTTATGCCCTAGCACCATCCTTTCGTGCAGTATAAAATAACAGTTCTCCCAATTTAGCACCAAATGTGACTGTTCATATCTTTGAAGTAATCTATCCAAATTAGTTACAAACACGTCGAAAGAATCTCCAAAGACTAAAAACTCATCCATGAACACCTCCATTATGCCTTCTATCATGTCAGCGAAGATAGACATCATACATCTATGAAATGTGACTGGGGATTGCAAAGTCCAAAAGACATCCATCTGTACACAAAGGTACTATAGGGGCAAGTGAATGTAGTCTTTTCCTGATAATCGGGTAGTTGAAAATCTGATTAGATCTAGAATATCCATCTAAGAAGTAATAAAAGGAATGACCAGCTATCCTTCCTGTCATCTAATCTATGAATGGAAGAGGGAAGTGATCTTTCTTAGTCACCAATTTGTGTTTGCAATAATCTATACATACTCTTCATCCTGTGACTGTTCTTGATGAAATTACTTCTCCATTATCACTTTCTATTACCGTCATTCCACCCTTCTTAGGTACACGTTGTACTACGCTGACCCAATCACTATTAGAGATGGGATAAATTATCCCTACATCTAGGAGTTTTATGATCTCCTTCTTGACCACCTCCTTCATATTAGGATTCAACCTCTATTGACGCTCTCTCACTATTCTACATCCTTCCTCTAAGTTTATTTGGTGCATGCAGACATTTGGGCTTATTCCTTGAATGTCAGCAATCTACCATCCAATGGCTTTCATTCACTTCCTAATGACTTATACCACCTTACTTTCTTGTTTCTCATTCAATTGGTTGGAAATTATTATCGATAACATTTGACCTTCACCAAGAAAGGTATATCTGAGGTGTGTAGGTAAAGGTTTAAGCTCTAATATCAGTGGTTTTTTTGAAGAAGGTGGTATGGGTGCTTCAATTCGAACTAATTCATCTTGATGCACTTGAACATCTGCCTCCTCCATCTCATCATCTCCTTTAGATTTAGGGTTTTGATGTTCATTGTCTTGCCTCTGCTTCCACTGACTGCATTTCTGCTAAGCAATCATTAACTTGTTATTGTAAATTTTTATCCATAATTTCAAATTTCATACATGCGCTACTCGTTATTGGATTTTTTAAGGTTTTATTCATATTGAATTCAATTTGATCTTATCCTATTTGAAGTGTTAATTTCCCTTTGTGAACGTCAATTATGGCTTTCCCTATATTCATAAATGGTCGACCTAAGGTTAGTAGGCAGTTCTTATCTTCTTCAAATATAGAACTACAAAATCTATAAGAATAATGAACTTATCCACTTGCATCAAAATGTCTTCCACTATTCCAAATGGCCTTTTAATAGATTGATCAGCCAATTGAATTAAAATTGATGATGGTTTGACCTCTCCCAATCCTAACTTCCTGAATATCGATAATGATATAAGATTAATGCTAGCTCCCAATCACATAAACACTTTGTAAATACAAACTCACCAACCACACAAGGTATTCTGAAACTTCCTGGATCTTTCAATTTAGAAGGCATTTGACTAGTAACTATTTAGCTATAAGTGCTAGTTAGAGCTACAGTCTAATTATCTTTCTAAGTACGTTTCCTTGATAATATGTCCTTTAAGAATTTTGCATATGTAGGCATGTGTTTTGACGCCTCAACAAAGGAGAGATTGATCTGTAGCGTCTTTAATTTCTTAACAAACTTTGCAAATTAGGCATCTAAATTCTTCTTTTATAGTCATTGAGGGAAAGGGATTTTGGGTTGATATACTAGAGGAGCAACATAAGTATGATATTCACTTATGTCCACTTCTTTCTCCTTTTCTTGATTTTTCTCAACTAGCTAGATGAGCTCCTCTACTTTCCTTGTGGGTGGTTCAAGTTCCTTCTCGCTTCGAAGTGTATCAACCTTTAGTTGCTCCCTTGGTTTTGTTCCTGAAGTGCTAGGAATATTTCCTAAAGTTTGCATAAAAAAGGCATTTGACAATTGATTCACTTGTGCTTCTAGATTATGGATCGAGGAAGCATGATTCTTAGTGACTTGCTCAAATTTATCTTCCAGTTTCTTTTGTGCATTGTCCAAAGTTCCAAGCTTATCTAAAATCTTGTCCAACTTCGATTCCATCGAGCTTGCTTTATCTTGTTGGAAGCCCGATTGTCCTTCAGGCCTGAACTGTCTTACAGTGTTGTTTGTCCAAGAGAAGTTAGGGTGATTCTTCCACCCAGGGTTGTAGGCATTGGAGTAGGGATTGTTGCCCCCTCCTCATCTATATTATGCTCCCATATAATTTACTTGCTCTAGATCTCCTTCCTTCATCAAATAACAATCCACAGTATCATGATCTAACTGTCTACAGAGCTTACACTTTAGTTATACTGCCTTCACCGAAGTTGAGGATGAAGCCTTCATATTAGTGAGGCTATCGAGTTAGGTTGTCCATCTTCGCTTGCATCTCTGTCATTTGATCCACCGCAACAGTTCCTTTTTGCTTTTTAAAGGTAGTAGGTTGCTTATCCCGCTCGTTCATCCACAAACAACTATTGCTTGCCATCTCCTTAATCAATCCTCTGCTTCATCAATTGTCTTCCTCATTAAGGATCCTCTAAAAGCTGCATTAATTGTGCCTCTTATGGGTTGACTCCATTGTATAAAGTTTGGAATAGGAATTACTTAGGTAGGTTGTGGTGTGGGCACTTTCGTTGCAAATCCTTATATCTCTCTAACGTGTCGTAGATTGATTCCCCATCATCTTATTGGAAATTGGTGATTTCCTTAATGATCTTCGTGTTCTTGGTTAATGGGAAATACTTATCGAAAAAGGCGTGAACTAGCTGGTCCCATATTATAATGTTGGCTAGGCTAAGGGAACGGTACCACCTCTTCGCTGTATCTCTAAGGGTAAAGGGAAACAGTCTGATTCGAACAGCATCTTTTGACATCTGATGATATCAGAAAGTATCATAGAATTCAAGAAAGTTTATGATGTGTGCATTTGGGTCCTTATTAGCCAATCCATAAAACTGCACATTATGCTGAAGCATATTGAGAAGGGCTGGTTTAATCTTGAACGAGGCTGCTTGAACAGGAGGCCTGACTACTTTTTGGTTTGCTGCATTAAACTTTAGCCTCATAAAGTCCATCAAGGTCCTCTGTTGTCATCTTTGATTCGCTCTGTAGTCCATATTCTATTGAAACTCCTCAGCCATTGTTGATTTCTCAATCTCTTCCTCTTCTTTTAGTCGAGCTTTTTTAAGGGTCGTTCTAGTTGATTAATATCTAAATCTAATGTTTCTACTGCACGACTCAACCTCTTGTGACTCTTATGTTTATGTAAGAGCACAAATTTTGTAATAAAACAGAAGAACGAAAACAAAAATTAAAAACTAGTCTAACGCCTTAAACTCTAGAACTAAACTATCGCCTCCCTGACAATGGCGCTAAAAACTTGATCGTAGGTCCCTATATGATAAGTTTTAATATTTTTAAACCTCGATATTTTTGCAAGTGCATGGGTCGTTGGTGTAGTGCCTAAGATGTCAATTCCACGAGGAGGGTTAATCTAATCCTAGAGTCTAAGGTCAGAGACTATTAAACATATCTTTAATAGACAATGAAATTAAACATGAGAACTAAATAAATCAACCAAACTAAATCAAATAGAAAAACAATAATTGACAATTAAAACTTAACGAAAACAATCAAGAACAACGATTAATAATTTCAAATTAAAATGAATAAAAACTAACAGAAATTCATTGATTTGTTGAACAATGATAGCTCACCCTAGAACTAAACCTAGTGAGTTAACTAAAAGAGAGAAAGGGAAAATTATCTATCTGTAATGCTAACCTAACTAATTATGATTTAACAAATTAATAGTTCTAGTTAATCCTAGGGTCAATTACTCTTTCTCAAGTTATAATTGAACCCTAAAGCATAAACGCTAATCAGATCATGGGAAGTTGTAATCTCTCAATTAACAACCGATCCAAAACCTAATCAGTTCTTAAGTTCTCTAATAAACAATTGGAAACCTATATGTGATCTCTCTACATAAGATTTACTAACCTGATTTAATTCTGAATCTATTAAATTACCTAACTCTCATTAGCCCAATCTAATTAGTTTTTCTTAATTCACCCTCTTAGTTTATTGTCGAGATATGAAGTATAAAATTAAACCACAATTAATTCAATAAACATATAAAACAATCAGATTTCGTTAAATCAAAAATAATATTCTAAAGGTGAGTATAGAACATCAATCATGATTCAATTCTATCATCAAACTATATATCCTAATTCTATAATCAAATAAAATTGAAATACATAGGAAATAGAACTCAAATGTACAATGGGAGGCCATGACTAGAAAAGCTTCTTCTTTCGTCAAGCACGTCAAGTTTGCGTCGTCTTCCTCTTCTCTCTTCCTTCTTCTCTTTCTCAATCTCTCAAAGTTCTCTCCCTTAGGGTTTTGTCATGGTAGCTGATCAAAGCTCCCTCTCTGGATTCTTCATGTTCTTTAAATACCTTGACAGCCCTAGGATTTTTCAAGGTGAAAACAATCCAAAAAATCCCTTAAAATATAACTTTTCCTCTTGTTTGCGTGTCTGTCGGACGTAAGCACGATAGTGGCCAACATCTAACCTCTCTGTCACGATTATGGCCTAAATGCCACAATCGTGGGCTGTGGTGGAGTCTTTTTGTCACGATTATGGTCTGGTTTGCATGTCTCCGTAACGATGGTGGCCTATTATGTCATGATTGTGGGCCATGGTTTTGGCCCGAAAGTCTCCGAAGCTCCTTCGCTCTTCTTTGTTGGCCCTAAGACACTAACAAACACATTAAGGTACCTTAAAAACATAGCATTTAAGCTCAAAGACTTATACTAAGCCATAAAAACACTTAAACACTTAAACACTTAAACTAACACAATTCTAACCTAAACACACACTAAACACTCAAATTAACACTTAATACATAACAAATTAAACCCTAAAACACTATGCAAATCACACTTAATATTAGGCAATCTAATTGACCACGCAATTAATCTAGTCGGCTATTATATGGAGATAGATCTCATGTGACATCTGATTTTTTATTAGAGGGCTTAAGATCTAATTAAAATTATGGGTTTTTTGTTAATTGAGACATTGCAAATTTCATAATTTAATTAGGGTTAATGAATTAGGGTGTATATTATAACTCGAGAGAGAGTGATCCCCCTTTTATAGTCTAGAACTGACACCCTGTTAACACATAAATGACTAGGTTAGCATTAATGATAGGAAGAATCCCCTTTCCCATAATCTGGTAATTTTCCTTGATTGATTTTTGTTGTGAATTTTATGTTGCTCAATTTGAATTCATTTTGTGTTAAATTCCTGAAGTACATTCCCACTAATCAAATTCTTATGTTTAATTTCTTTTTCAATTTTATTTTCATTTTAATAATTTTCTAGCCTTAAATAACCTAGGATTAGATTAGTTCACCCTCCTCACTGGATCGACTCTTCACTTACTACAAATCACAACCCATGTAGTTGTGATATTTGAGGGTTATAAATTGTAAACTTGTGAATCAGACAACAATTTTTAGCACCATTGTCAGAGAGGTATAGGATTAGTTTAGTTTTAGTAGTTTAAGGCATATTTCCAATCTTATATCCGTGCACTTGCATGAAAACAAGAGTTACTAGAAGTTCAAGTCATACAGCTAAAACATTAGAGCTTGATATCACTTGTCTGGAATAAGCCATTAGAAGAGCTCGTCGTGAAGAAAAAACTACAAAAGCAACTATGGTCGAGGAGGTTTAGTAAAAATTCAATCAAAGAGCTCAACTAAAGACCCTCATGGATTTCATGAGGCCAAGATTCAATGTTGCAAATCAAGGTGTTGTTAGGCCACTGGTCAATTCTATGGATTGACAAATGAGGACTCAAATAAACATATCGTAAACTTCCTTGAAATATATGATACCTTCTAATATCATCAGATGTTAAAAATACAATTAGGATGAGACTTTTCCCTTTCGCATTAAAGGAAAGGGAAAAGTCTTGGTATCACTCTCTTAGCCCCTCTAACATCACTACATGGCAACAACTGGTACGTGCCTTCTTAGACAAATATTTTCCCACCACCAAGACTAACAAAATCATCAAAGAAAATACAAAATTCCAACAGAGCGATGGGGAATCGATCTATGAAGCTTGGAACAGATATAAGGATTTGCAGAGGAGGTACCCACATAATAACCTACAAAAGGGGTTCCTCTTATAAACATTTTAGAATGGGGTAAACCCACCCACAAGAGGCATTATTGATGCAGCCTCAGGACGATCGTTAATGAGGAAGACGGTAAAATGAAGATGAGGAGTTATTAGAGGAGGTGGTTAGCAACAGTTCCTTGTGGACAAATGAGCGAAGTAGACAACCCACAACTTTCTAAAAGAAGAAGGGAGTTACAACTGTCGATCAAATGATAGAAATGTAAGCTAAAATTGACAATCTAACTCGACAACTAAAGAATAAGAAGGTTTTGTCCTCAGTTACTATGAAAGCTGTTCAGTTAAAATGTGAGCTGTGTAGGCAAATGGACCATGATACCATTCATTGGTTCCTGATGAAGGGTAATGAGTCAGAACAAGTGAATTATATGGGAGAGTAATATGGTCGAGGAGGGGGAAACAACCCCTACTCTAACATGTATAATCCTGGGTGGAAGAACTACTTAAACTTTTCGTGGTTTAATAATGATAGAGGTCAGTTCAAATCTCAAGGACCACCTAGTTTCCAGTAAGACAATCCAAACACAATGGATTCAAAATTAGACAAGATTCTAGACAAAATTGGAGGTATGTAGGATGCATATAAGAGGCTTGAAGGCAAGTTTGAGCAAGTTACAAAGAATCAGGCTTCCTTAATACTTAACCTAAAAGTCCAAGTAGGCCAACTGGTAGTAGCGCTATCAACCTAAAATGTAGGAACCCAAGTAACACAGATTCCAACCCAAAGGAAAGAATCATGGTTATCACCCAAGCCAATGAAGAGAAGCTCTACCAAATGAGAGAAGATAGAGAGAAGGAAAGGGAAAAAGTAGACAAAATTTTCCTTGAAAGTGAACTTGAATTTAAGCCAATCTAGGAGCATCAATATGAAATTCCTTACCCTATTCTAACACAAGCAAAGTCAATTCCAATCATAGACAAAGGGGAAAAGAAGGCTATAAGAGCAAGGAAAATTCCCTACTAGCCAAGTATAATCTGCTTGAAATGAAAAAGTACTAGCCTCCAATTCCATATCCGATTAAAGCAATGAGGAATTCCAAAGACACTGAACTAAATGACGTTTTGGACATGATAGAATAATTGAAGATATAGCTCACACTAATGGAATCGATCAAAGAGAAGGTAGAAAAGGAACTAGCAGAGGAAAGAAACCCTACTGTAGCACAAAAGAAGGGGGATCTAGGGGATTTTATGTCTCCTGCATTATTACTGGTGTTAAAATAGATAGGGCATTTTTTGATTTAGGAGCGAGCATAAATATGATGCCTTATACTTTAAGTCAAAAATTAGGGGTAGGGGAGATAGTAACCACTAAGATGCTTGTTAAGCAACAGACAGATTAGTTCATCGACTGAAAGGTATTATTAAAAATATATAGGTTCAGGTTGACAATGTTACCTTTCCCACAAACTTCTTCATTTTGGATATAGAGTAAGATGTGGAAACCTCAATGATTCTTCGATGACCATTTTTTACCATTGCTCGTTCAATTATTGACGTTGATGGAGGTGAACTGAAGTTGAGGGTAGGTGATAAGCAAATGACCTTCATTGTATCTAAAAATGAAAAAAGTTCTCCCTTACCTATGGCTATCATCAAAAGAACCAAGTATCGAGGACAAATGGAGCATATTGATGTTCACAAGGGTTCACCTAAGAAGGAAAAATCGCTAAGGAAAAGGTGAAAGAAAGTGAAGAAGAGTGATGATGGAAACCATAACCTAGTAGCTCATATGCAAATTATAAGACCTATGACTGTGCTACCATTGCACAACTTGTTTAGATCACCTGACCAAAAGAAAGGCATCGAGCTACTGACGGTTAGGAAGCACTACATGGTGAAGTAAATCACATGTTAGTATAAACTTTACATACTAGAAACTCGATACACAAGAAGGGGGGTTAAATGGTGTGTCCTGTTTTGTGAAGATAGAATCTTGTTAAGAACTTCTCTTTCTTGTTAAAAAGATAGCACAAAGTTATATGAAAATTATTACGTAGTTAAATTGCAAATAACTTCTTTATAATTGTTTAACAACAAAATAAACTGAAGTAAAGAATAAAAGATAGGCACTGCGATTTTTATACTAGTTCACCCCAAACCGTGGGCTATATCCAGTCCTCAGAGTTCGTCTGAGTGTTTCACTATACTCCAAATAATTACAAATATTCTTTCTTCCCTTCCAGAGCCTCTTCAGGTCTCTTACAAAATATTCTTTCAGCTATCGTAGCCTCTCCAGGATATTAACCTTTTCTTTCTCTCACTAGAAAAAGATTGTGAGCTTTTATTACAGTTGTGTTAGCTCTCTTCGTATCGCACTACAAAATTTCTCTTTTCTAAATCGTAAGATTTTCTAACTTGTCTAACTTTTTCTAAGATTGTCTCACTTTGTCTAAGATTGTAACATCTTCGTCTACGACTAGTATTTATAGCCTTCGTCTCTAACTGCTTCTTGATCTTTGATAACTGTTTCTCGATTCTTGATAACCATTGCTTAGTTGAGTTCTGTAACTAACTCTGACTAAATAACTGTCTGACGTGCTACTATATCTTTTATTTCTTCTTTGCGTCTATATTATTTTTACATCTGTGTTGACTTTGTGTTTGTGTATGTATTTTGACTTCGAGTCTGCGTCAGCGTTTATATTATCTTTGCGCCTGTGTTTATGTCTGTGTTTTGACTCTGCGTCTGCGTCTGCATCTATATTTTGATTTTGCGTATGCGTCTGTGTCTTGACTTCGCGTCTGTATTTTGACTTTGCATCTGCATATGTATTTTGACTTCGAGTCTACGTCTGCGTCTATATTTTGATTTTGTGTTTGCGTCTATGTTTTGACTTTACGTCTATACTGACTTTGCGTCTGCATACTTAACACACTTGTCAAAAACGTTCATTTGTTTCTAATATTATTATTATTTGATTGTCATCAAAATTAATCATCGTAAAGTTCTCTTGACTTAACAATTTCTGTATAAGGTGGGCCCATCCCATATGTATTGATTGCAGCCATGTAAAAAAATTTTGTTGGTATAAGAGATCAAATGGGAGTCTACCACTAGTGATATAATTAGTGATATCTGCAAACCATAGTGTTGTTAAGCTCTCAAGTAGTATCAGTGTTTCATTAGGAAATTTTTTGTTAATATCGTTACTCGACTCGTTCCCCTCCCTCAAGTCTGGATAAATGATCTGTAACCACATTTTCTGCTCCTTTTTTATCTCTCACCTCCAAATCAAATTCTTTGTAGAAGCAATACCCATCGAATGAGCCTTGGTTTTGCATCTTTCTTGTTGAAGAGGTATTTCATTACCGCATGGTCGGTGAATACAATTACCTTTGAAACTAAAAGGTACTATCAGAACTTATCACACATATACACCACTTCTAGCAATTCTTTTTCGGTGGTGATGTAGTTCAGTTGGGGTCCTGCAAGAGTTTTATTGGCATAATAGATTGCATGCAATTTTTTCCTTTGGCCCAACACACAACCTATGGCTTGGTCGCTCGCATCGCACATAACTTCAAACGGAAGTGTCTAATCTGATGGAGATAAAATTGGTGTTGATACTAATGCCTCTTTTCAAATATTGAATGCATTTATACACTTATCATCGAACACGAAGGGCACATCCTTAACTAAAAGGTTAGTCAACGGTCATGCAATTTGTGAAAAGTCTTTGTCAAATCTTTGGTAGAATCCTGTTTAACCTAAAAATCCTCACACCCTTTTTATATTGCTTGGGGCCAGAAGTTTTTCTATTACCTCTGTCTTTGCTCTGTCAACTTCTAATCCTTTATGAGAAATTTTGTGCCAAAGGACAATCCCTTTCTGTACCATGACATGAAATTTCTCCTAATTTAACACTAAGCGTGATTCTTCACAACTTTGAAAGACTTTATCCAGATTGGTTAGACATGAATCAAAGAAATCTCCAAAGATCGAAAAGTCATCCATGAACACCTCCATTATATTCTCTATCATATCAGCAAAGATTGACATCATGCACCTTTGAAATGTTGTTGGGCCATTGCAAAATTCGAACGACATTCCTCTATATGCGAAGGTTCCGTAGGGACAAGCGAATGTAATTTTCTCCTAATCATCAGGGTAAACAAAATTATGATTATAGCCCAAATATCCATCTAAAAAGTAATAAAATGAATGGCTAGTTATCCTTTCTATCATTTGGTCAATGAACGGGAAGAGGGAAGTGATCTTTCTTAGTCGCTAAGTTGAGCTTACGATAATCTATACATACTCTCCACCCTGTGACTATTCTTGTGGAAATTACTTCTCCACTTTCACTCTCTATCACCGTCATTTCTCTTTTTTTGGGTATGCATTACACTGGACTAACCCATTCATTATCGGAGATAGGGTAGATTATCCCTGCATCTAAGAGTTTTATGATCTCCTTCTTAACCACTTCTTTTATGTTAGGGTTTAATCTCCATTAACGCTCGCGCACCGTTCTACATCCTTCTTCTAAGTTTATTCGATGTATGCAGACATTCGGGCTTATCCCTCTAATGTCAGCAATTTGCCATCCGATGGCTTTCATCTGTTTCTTCACAATTTTCACCACCTAACATTCTTGTGTTTCACTTAATTGATTGGAGATTATTATTGTAGAGTTTGACCTTTACAAAGGTAGGTATACCTGAGGTGTGTGGGTAAGGGCTTAATCTCTAATATCAGTGGTTTCTCTGAAGATGGTGGTGTGGGTGCCTCAGTTTGCACTAACCTGTCTTGGTGTTTTGAGACATCTACCTCTTTTATCTTATCATCTTCCATCAGTTTAAAGATTTAGTGTTCGGCTTCTGTTTCCAGTGCTTGTCCTTTTGCTATGCAACTCTCAATCAGCTCTCGTTCAGTTTGATCCATGATTTCCACTTTCATACATGTGTTACTTGTTGTTGGATTCTTCAAGGCTTCATTTATATTAAATTCAACCTGATCTTCACCTATTCGCAACGTCAACTTACCTTCATGAACATCAATTATAGCCTTTCCGGTGTTCATGAATGGTCACCCCAAGATTAGTGGGCTATTTTTATCCTCTTCAAAATCTAAAATCACAAAATCCACTGGAATGATGAACTTATCCACTCACATCCACACATCTTCACTATTCCCAATGGCCTTTTAATGGAATGATCAGCCAACTAAATTAACATGGATGTAGGTTTGACCTCTCCAAGTCCTAACTTCCTGAATATTGATGGAGGCATAAGATTTATGCTAGCTCCCAGATCACACAAACATTTCGTAAACTCCAACTCACCAACCACACAAGGTATCATAAAACTTCCTAGATCTTTCAATTTGAAGGCATTTGACTGGTGACTATGGAGCTGTAAGTACCAGTTAGGGTCATCGTTTGATTATTATCCTAATTATGCTTTTTTGATAGAATACCCTTTAAAAATTTTGTGTATTTAAGCATATGTTCTAATGCTTCAACAAACGTGAGGTTTATCTGGAGCATCCTCAGCTTCTCTAAGAACCTTGCAAATTTTTCATCCAACTTCTTCTTCTATAGTCGCTGAGGGAAGGAATCTTAGGTTGATATGGTAAAGGTGCAATATAGGGAGGGTACTCACTCATGTCCATTTCCTTCTCGCTTTCTTGATTCTTCTCAACTGGCCGGTCCTGCTCCTCTATTGTCCTTCAGGTGGTTCAATTTCCTTCCCACTTCGGAGTGCGATGGCCTTTAATTGCTCCCTTAATTTTGTTCCTACAGTACTAGGAAAGTTTCTGCCATTCTGCATAGAAAAAACATTTGTCAGTTGACTTACTTGGACTTCTAAATTATGTATGGAAGGCGTATGAATTTTAGTGACTTGCTCAAATTTGTTTTCTAACTTCTTTTACGCATTATCCAAAGTTCCAAGCTTATCAAGAATATTATCCAACTTACCTTCCATTGAGGTTGTTTTCTGCTGTTGGAAGCTTGACTATCTTTAGGGTATGAACTGCCCTCCGTTGTTATTGTTTGACCAGGAGAAGTTTGGGTGATTCTTTCACCCAGGGTTGTAGGTGTTGGAATAGGGATTGTTACCTCCTCTGCATCCAAATTGTGCCCCCATGTAATTTACTTGCTTCAGGTTATCGCCTCTCACTAGATAGTAGTCCGCTGTATCATGATCCATTGGGCCGTATAGCTTACATTTCAATTGCGCGACCTTCACTGAAACTGAGGATGATGCCTTCATATTACTGAGTTATCATGTCAAATTATCAATCTTAGCTTGCATTTTTGTCATTTGCTCGACAATGACAACTTGCTTCTGTTCCATAAAATTATTAGGTTGCTTACTACATTCACTAACCTGTAGACAGCTATTGCTAGCCATCTCCTCTATTAGCTCTTCTGCTTCATCAATTGTCTTTCTCATTAACGATCCTCCCGACACTGTATCAATGGTACCTTGAGTACGTGGGTTCACTCTGTTGAAAAATGTCTGCAGCAGGAACTCTTTGGGTAGATTGTGATGTGGGCATCTCCTCTGCAAATCCTTGTAATGCTCCCATGCTTCATAGATAGACTCCCCATCATCTTATGGGAAGTTTGTAATCTCCTTAATAATTTTGGTGGTCTTCGTTAATAGGAAGTATTTATCTAAGAAGACTCACACTAGCTGTTCCCATGTCATAATGTTGGTGGGGCTTAGTGAATAATACCAAGCCTTCACTCTATCACTAATTGTTAAATGAAATAGCCTAATCCTCACTATGTCTTTTGGCATCTAGTGATACCAAAAAGTATCACAAATCTCGAAAAAACTCACTATATGGGTGTTTGGATCTTCATTTGCAAGTCTGTATAATTGGACGTTCTGCGAAAGCATGTTCAAGAGGGCTAGCTTGATTTCAAAGGAGACCGCTTGAACAGGCGGTCTAGCCACTCCTTGATTCACAGGATTGAATCCAGGCCTCATAAAATCCATGAGGTCCTCTGTTATTGCCTATCAGGGTTATGTTCTGATCCACGTTTCTTTGGAATTCTTCGGCCATTTGTATTTTTCGGTTTCTTCTTCTTCTTCTCACCGAGCTTTTCTAAGGGTTCTTTCTAAACGTGTTATATCTAAATTGGACGTCTCAGTTGCACGACTCGAACCCTTTGTAACTCTTGTGTTCATACAAGAGTACGAATCCTAAGTAAAATGAATGAAAGAAAATAACAAACCTAATGCCTTAAATTATGGAACTAAATTGCCTTCTTCGACAACAGCGCCAAAAAATTATTCGCTCAAGGTTACACGCTCTAAGTTTCAATATTTTTAACCTTGCTAATTACTGCAAACGCATGGGTCATTCATGTAGTACCTAAGGTGTCGATCCTATGAGGAAGATAACTAGTCCTAAAATCTAACGACAGCTAAGTTGCAAATCCTAATTAAACAACTATCACAGTTATTAAAACTAATCAAGAATCAAATATGAGAATTTAAATCACCAAAAAGAACAAACAGAAGCAACTCACACAAATAACCTAAATTTCAACCTAGAAGTGACCAATTGAGAGAAAGGGAGAATTTATTTGAAATTAAAGAAAATCTATCCAATTATGAGTTTTCCGATTTAATGGGCCTAGACGGTCCTAGGGTGAATTACTCTCTCTAGAGTTATAATTTTTAACCCTAATTGATATTCCCTAATTCAAATTATAGAAATTGCGATCTCTTGATCCACAATTTGTCTAAAACCTAAATTAGTTCTAATGTTGTCTATTAACCTACTAGGAATCTATGCTTGATCTCTCATTATAAGACTCAACTAGCTTGATTCAATTCTTTGCCTAACGATTTACCAAACTCTCGTTAACCTAAATCGATGATTTTTACTGGCTCACCCTCTCAGTTTATTGCCCAGTTATGAAGAATCCAATTAAATCAAAATAAATCAAAATAAAACACAGTCAAAACTGTCTTATTAATTTCAAGAATAAATCAACCCGAAGGTGAGTTTAGATAAACATCAACACTCTACGTAAAACATTTCTAATCAATCTCCAAAATTCCATACCTCAATGAAATCAAAATAACAATTAGAACATACTTTTGGAATGGATCTCAAAGGTGCGATTGTGGGAAACCACCTGTTTCGGGAAGTACGTCGCGTCAAGCGTCTCTCCATACCTCTCTTCTATCGTCTCCGTCCTCGATCGATTGATCTCTAACTAGGTTTTCACTCGAATTTCAGCAGAGTCTCTCTCTTTTGCAGCTTTTGGCTCTTTCGCTCTCCTGTCACATCATATTCTATTTATATCTTCGAGGCTCTAGGTCAAAGTCAAGATCAAAATGGTCCAAAAATTAATCTGAAATTTAAGTTTTTCTATCAGCCCGACATGGTGCACGATTGTGGCCCTACCTGCCATGATCATGGCCTGTGTTTTTTCCTTTAGGTCACGATCGTGGCCTATAGTGCACGATCATGCCCTGAATTGATGCTCTCTATCACGCTCGTGGCCTAGTTGCTTCTGGTTCTTCCTCTTCTATCACAATCGTGGCCTGTGTGCACAATTGTGGCCTATACTTTTTGGCTCAAAAACTCTTTAACTCTTCTCGTACTTCCCTGTTTACCCTACAAAACTAGCAAGCACATCAAGGTACCTAAAAAATATACAATTTAAGCTCAAAGATTCAAACTAACCCATAAAAATACTTAAACATAAAAACTAACCTAATTAAACTCTAAATGCATAATGAACACTTGAATTGAAATTAAAATACTTATCAAATCTAATCCTAAAACACCATACAAATTGTAACTATCAGCCATTAGTTATGGAATGTGAAAATAACTTCATTAGTCAAATTGATATCTACAAACTACTCTATTTGGAGACCTATGATGGAGGACCTTCTTATTGTAAGGATCTCGTTGATCCTATTGATGTGGATAGAGATGTGAAGGATGATGTTCCATCAAAACCAAAAAAGAGGACATATAGAGAATAGGAAAAGATGAAACATAAAACTCTAGGTATGATTCAACAATGGATTGACATTAGTATCTTCAACCATATGTCTCAAGAAACCAATTTGTTTAAATTGGGGAAGAAGCTGGAAGATCTCTACAAAAAAAAGACTGCTCATAACAAGGCCTCTTTGAATAAGAGACTTGTAAATTTTTTTAAAAGTTAAAAGTTTTTATTCATAAAATTAATGTGTAATCCGTCAGTGCACAAAATCTAGGCTAGTACAAAATTTCTGGAATCCTAGTGTCATTGTTCCTAATAATCAGGTTATACAGGGTGGTTCAAACTAATGACCATCTCTTCCTTATGTTTATAGAAAGGTTAGTGGCTATTACTCCTACTATCAAGCCCATCCTGCTTTGGTTTATAATTTCCTGGTAAACCATCTCCATGCTTCTGCTTTCTTGTCTGAAAATTCTGCTATTTCTCTTTTTCCATATATTGTATACCATTTAAGCCCAGTTAATCTTTATGGCTTTATAGTCAGTCTAATTCCCTATTTTAATGTTCCCCCAGCTAAGTGGTAGTGTCTTTCCAGTTGAGTACTAGACTGCTAATGCTCAGCATTGCTTGAATTCTTCTCTATATTTCCTTAGTGTATTTTCATCTAAGCGTTAAGTGATCTACGCTTTCCAACTATTCACTACATAGTTCGCAATTAAGTATATTGATTGGGAACTTTAATTTGTCTTTTATAAGCAACCCTCCATTCATACCCAACCATAGAATGAAGGAATGTGCTAGTCTGATATTTGTGTCCCATACTAGTTTTACCAGTTCAACCCTTGTGTTTTGGTCTTCCAACATCATAGATTTGTAAGTCGTTGTGTTGAAATTCTCAAATCTATCAGCTATCTAGTGGATTACATCTTCTTCATTCTCTTGGAACTTTGGCATCTAGTACAAGATGATTTTTGAGCTTGTGCTATTATAAAAGCGCCACATCCATCAGTTATCTCTTATGAATCTGCTTATCTTAGTTTTTGTATTCACCATAAGCCTTAATTATTGTATTTCTTCCACTTTATAAAGAGGACCACTGCAATACCAATTATCATACCAAAAGTTTGTGCTATCATCATTCCCTATCTTGTGAATTATCAAATTCTGCATCTATTGCCTTGTCTTTAAGATTTCCCTTAATGTCTTTAACATTTCTTGATTATGCTCTAAAACCTATATGATGCTATTTCTTTTATGAATGTACTATGTATCCACTTCACCCATAAATCCTCCTTCTTGCTACACACCAACCACATGCTTTTTACTAAGCTAACTTTACTAATCAACCATCATGAACATATGCCCAA
>JANIIA010362937.1:0-20677 GCA_027478495.1 Erythroxylum alaternifolium | reverse complement strand
ACCATATGAACCATGTCCTCAAGCTCCACAAAATGCTGCAACAACAACATTAGCTATGTCCCTATTCAGCCCATGTAAAAATCGTGCCATGGTTACATCTCTATCCTCCTCCACATTTGCTCTAATCATGGCAATCTCCATCTCTTTATGATAATCATCAACACTTTTGCTGCCTTGAGTGAGTCCTTGCAATTTTTGGTACAATTTGCTATAGTAATGATTGGGAACCAATCTCCTTCTCATGATAGTCTTCATTTCTGCCCACGTATGAATAGGTCTCTCATGGTTTCTTCTTCTGGCTGAGACAATCTGATCCCACCAAATAATTGCATAGTCGGTGAATTCAACGGCTGCAAGCTTGACTTTCTTCTCTTTGGAATAGTTATGACAATCAAAGACCAACTCCACTTTCTTTTCCCACTCTAAATAGACTTCAGGATCATTCTTCTCTCGAAATGATGGAATGTTCATCTTGATGCCTCCCAAGACACGATTATATGCATCATGTCTTCCACCAAATCTCCTTCCACGTCTATTATTGTTAAATCTGTCCAATAAGTCAACATCATCAAAATCAGCATCATCCCGTTATTATCATCATAAAACTCATTGTCATCATGTGTCTCTTGCCTTCTAGCATTAGGAACATCATGAACTCTCCCTCTATGCAAATCTGCAATTTCAACATCTTGTCTATCCATTGTGTCCTTTATCGCTCCAAACATGATAGTAATGCGCTCAAATTGTTGTTGCATTGCTTTGAGCATAAGTTGTCACTATTGTCTCCTTCACCAAGAACACCCTTATCCTTAGATGTCATAGTTGTAAATCTACAAGAAAAATTAAAAAATACCTCACCAACACTCTCTCACATTTTTCCTTAAAATTAGTTTCACTCAACACTCTTATTTTCTCTCTTAGTTTGGCTTTTGTTATAATGAGCTCACCCTCCTAACTCGCTCTTTAGCATCTTTAAAGAACTAACCAAACAAAACCAAGATAATTTAACCTGAACTGACAAACTCACAAGAATGTAACAAACTGGAAAATTTAGAATGATTGATAAGAACTCAAAAAACACAGTAGGAATGACAAACCAATAGGTGAATACTTGATAAGATAGAGACTATTGTGCTCAAGAAACAAAAGAACTAGTCTAGTTGCCTTTGTAACAAGAAACATTGAAAGATAATCTGATCAACTAGTGTTCAACAAGGCAGACTAGATTCTGATTTGCACCTTTCTTTCTTTCTTTTTTTTTTGTTTTCTACAAATCAGAATATAATAACTTTAGTAGGAATCTACACAATGTTACTCAGAAATTTAAACACAATAATCAGATGTTGGAATGAGCTAAAGCACAAATAAACACTTAAGGATATGAAGATTCACAAACAAACAGAGAACACAAATGGAGAATCTACATAGAAAATGAATCTGACCAAAAAAATCCAGAACTAATAATGGGAAAACAAAAAGACGCAAAAGAACACGAATACAATCTGCAAAATCTACCCAAAAATGAATATGAATAGAAAAAAAAGAACTAACAATGGGAAAAATGAAAAGACACAAAATAATAAGAACATAATCTGCAGAATCATTTTTTTTAATAGATAAGAAGAAAAGAATGAATCCAACCTGATTCAGAGGCCAAAGCTCTGATACCAACTAATGCAAACCCAAAATGACTAAATTTGGATAGTCACAAAGCAAGATAGATTCCACCTCCAAGAAAGCTAAATCAGGTCACAACAAACACAAACAAAGGATAAAAAGAAGGATATGGATGCCACACTCCAGAATAGATGAGAAGAGGGAGTGATAAGTCAGGTTTGAATGCCAC
The DNA here is from genome assembly GCA_027478495.1 of Erythroxylum alaternifolium. Lineage (NCBI taxonomy): Eukaryota > Viridiplantae > Streptophyta > Magnoliopsida > Malpighiales > Erythroxylaceae > Erythroxylum > Erythroxylum alaternifolium. The sequence goes on along the minus strand of JANIIA010362937.1, from coordinate 18,831 downwards.
AAGATTAAATCAATCTTCATAAGTTTTGTAGCTCAATGAGGAACCCAAGAGAAGTTTCTCTCGATTCTCATATAAAGATGTCTAAAATTGTTTCAGAATACATAAGATGCATATTTATATGCCCTATGTCTAAACCTAACAAAAGAAGTGAAAAAATTTTTGTTTGGTATGCCCATTAGCCCAAAATTCGTAAGACCTAGCCTTAGTGGGGTAATCAGCCCATTTATGACCCCACTTACTCTAATATATGCCCACTAAGTACTTGGACCACATTAATAGGGTTGTATGGTCCACCTTCAAGGCTTCTCTTTTAGCCTAAAATATGCAAATATCTTGAATTAGCCCATTAAGTGCTTCCTTCGTCTTCTTAGCCCTTGATGTTGTAATTGGACCATCTGGAATGTGCAAAAGGTCTTTAATAACTGTTTGAACATTGGCTCCTTGGTTCTCATCATGAGTACAACTTCTACTATCCACAATTAAATTACAAAGCATACCATCATGTATGGAAAAGTTGCTTGCATTGTTGTGTATCTAAGATGATAGTTTACGCTTTAGGACAAGTCTAACCATCAAAGACTCCCCTTCCTTGTTGGCTTCCACTTCAAAATCTTTGATAAATTAATCCTTGATGTCGCTTTCTTATGGGGTAGCATGGAGTTGTCTTGAGATTTCTTCCTTAACCTTTTGCATCTCTTGAATTGTTAAGACTTGCTTAGTAGGACACTCATGTTTATAATTCCTAAACCCTTGACACTTGAGGCATTTATGCTTGATCTTTTCTTGTAGTTGAGACTAGACATTCACCTTTTTTTTTGTTTCTCTCTTTCTTCTTGTCCAAATTAATTCTTTGTGGATTTGAACCCACCTTTTCTTTTACAATAATGCTACTTGCATTAGTCTCAAATCTACGTTAGAAGTTAGTATAGCATTTAACAACCATTTAGCTAATAGGTTTCTTCTCTTATTTTTCAAACTTAAGAGCAAGGTTATATGCCTCCTTAAAAGTGCTATAAGTCGAAACCTCCACTTGATCATTGATCAAAGGCTTCAATCCTCTAATGAAGCATGTTATACCTTGTGTCTCTTTCTCCTCCACGTCATAAAGTAAGGCCAATTTCTTAAATTCTCTAATATACTATTCCATGCTCAAGCTCTCGTGTTTGAGCTTAGTGAGACATATATAGAGATTTTACTCATATTCTTGGGGAGGCAACTTTTGCCTCATATGTTTCTTAAGGAATATGATCCTATTGTCTCCTCACCCTCTCTTCTATGTTTAGCCTTTATATTCTCTCATCAAGCACCTACAAACTTGCTTATTTTGAGAATTGACACCTTGAACTCCTCTTTGTCATCAAATCCTTTGTACTCAAAGATCCTTTCTATTTTCATCAACTATTCAAGCAATTCTTTAAGGTCTAAATTCCCATCAAAATCTAGAAGTTCAAATTTAAGCTATGGTCGTCGGAAAAATTGGATCTTAGGATTCCAAGTAAATGGACTCCAATTTTACTTGAATTCTCTAACTCTGCAAACTTGGCTTCATGCTTTCCTCCTCTATAGTGAATAACTTAATGAACCACAACTTCAATATTATCTTTAGTCCTTTCATGTGGTGTCCATGAGATATGGTCAGTTATGCCACCTACTTGTCCATGGCTTCTTTGATTAACTTCTTTAATGCCTCATCATTGGACATATTGCAAATCACAAACTAGATTCAAGAAGTAATAGAGTAGAATTGTTTGATGCTTAAAAAAGCATCAAAGCATAGTTATGATACAATATGATGCCTTTCTGAAGGTGTTGAATGAAAGAGAAGAAAGATAGAAAATAACTTAAGTTTAGCCCTTCTAAAGCTGTAGCACCAAAGAGATTAACCTAAGGGTTATTCCTAACCTTACAAGGAAACTAAAACACACACACACAGGTGATTGTGAGGAAACTCTCACCCTGAGTTTTATTACCCAAAATCTACTTTATTCATTACAATGCTCCCTATTTATAGAGGTCTTCAACCTCGTTATTTTCAAATAGGAAAATCAAACTAAAGTCCTACCAAAAATTAACTAATAGATCTGCTTAATTTGATTAAGAAACAAATAAAATAAATCTACCTAATTTAACTAGGAAACAAAGAAATTGATTCTGCCTAGCAAAACTAGAAAACAAAGAATAATAATTGGGTGGCATGCAAATCTAGTTTTCAGCCCTTTTCTTAATTATTATTCTTCCTACAATTATAATAAGAAAAAATACTAAAATAAAAGCAAAAGAAAAGGTGGGTTCATCAAGAAAGCAAATTGGCTGAACTTTAGAATATTTTCTTCTATTTTATTATAAATTTAGGAAGAATAATAATTAAAAAGGGTCGTAAAGTAGATTTGCTTCCTACTAAAGTATTATTCTTTGTTTCCTTGTCAAATCAGGCAAATTTCTTTTCTTTGTTTCCTACTCAAATTAGGCAGATTTGTTTTCTTTATTTTCTATTCAAATTATATAGATCTATGAGCTGATCTTGAGTAGGATTTTAGTTTCCTTTTCCTATTAAAGAATAAAGAAGCTCAAGACCTCTATTAATAGGGAGCAATGAATAAAGTAGATTTTAGGCAATAAGATTTAGATTGAGAGTTTTCTCACAAGCACCTATATGTGTTTTAGTTTCTTGCCTTGTGAGTTTAGGAATGGCCTTTGGGTTAATCTTTTTGGTGCTGTGGCTTTAAAGGGGCTAAGCTCAAGTTCTTTTCTATCTTTCTTCTCTTTCATTAAACTTTAATAACAAAATTCAATTAAGTTTAATTCTAAAAAAATAAAACATGTTCATATTTATTTTCTTGAGTTGCCAAGCACATCACAAGTTTAGCCAATTATGGTATGCATGTTCTTAGTGTTGATATTGTGAGCATTATAGGAATTATAGACATGATAGGTTTTTATTTAAGAAAGACAAATTATCTATTTATATATGTTCTTTGCATGAATTGCTGGTTAAGAGAGTCGTGGAGGTGTTCTAACAAGATATTTTGGTGTGCAAAAGACTTTATATATATTGCATGAACATTTTTATTGGCCTAATAAGAAACATAATGTGCAATAAGTTTGTAATAAGTGCATAACACATTAGCAAGCAAAATATAAAGTAATGCTACATGATTTCTATACACCTTTACCTACCTAATTAGGTTTGGATTGACATATCTATGGATTTTGTATTGGGTTTTCCTAAGACTCAAATTGGTAAGGATTTCATATTTGTTTTTGTGTATAGGTTTAGTAAGATGGCAAATCTCATTGCATGTTCTAAAACCAATGATGCAACACATATTGTTAATTTGTTTTTTTAAGGAAATAGTACATTTGCAAGGATTGGCTAGAACTACATAAATGATAGAGATGTTAAGTTCATAAGATTTTTTAACATACTTTATGGAATAAGTTAGAAACTAAACTCTTTTCTTTTACAGTTATGTATGCTCTAACGATGGAAAAATTGAAACAGTTAATCAGACACTTACTACTTTGTTGTGTGCTATCATTCAAGACAAAAAAAACAAAGGAATAGAATAATAATCGCTTGTTGAGTTTGCATACAATAAGTTAGTTGGTTATAATATCTCTTATTCTCCTTTTAAAATTGTGTATGCCTTTACTCCTTTAACTTCTTTTGATATCTTACCTTTACCCACTAATGAACAAGTTAATTTGGGCGATAAGCATAAGATGTATTTTTGTAAGAATTTGTATGACAAGGTTCAAGCTAAAATAGAGAAAAATAATGAACCATAAACAAGGAAGCCAATAAGGGCATATTGGTTGTTTTGAACCTAGAGATTATTTTGGGTTCATATGCATAAGGAAACGTTTCTTGGTCAAAGGAAGTCTAACTTGCAAAGTAGGGGAGATTGACATTTTCAAGCATTGGAGAAGATCAATGACAACTAAACTAGATTTGTCAAGCCATTATGGTAACGTGGAAAAAGACCAAATGCATGAAGCTTGCAAGGATGAATCATAGAGATACAAGAAAAGGAAGCTGTTCAAGATAAATTAAATGTATTCCCAAGGTTAATATCTTTTCTATATGTTTTAAGGGATTTAGATCTATTTGTATTATTAGTCAATATGTTTTAAATATTAAGCTATAACTTAATTATAAATCACAAAGGGTGTTAGTATTGGTTTATAGTTGTTTGCTAGTTTTTTTTTTGGGTTAGGACTAGTTATGGGGTAAATTTCTAATATAACTAGGGTTCATTAAATTTTCAATCTAGTTAGGATTTCTTATGACATTAAGGATATTAATTAAGATAGGATTCGTGGGGTCCTAATTAAAGTAGTATTAGTAATTACTATTTTAATCCTTGTTTGTTTCATAAGGAATATTCCTTTATATATCTTTTTATCTTCTATGATTCTAGTTGTTAGGAATTTATTCCTATAAAAAGTTATATTAATGATATAATTCGTGGATCTTAAATATAGAAGTCAAAATTGTGAGTTTTCTTCACTTTGTGAGAATTGTCTCTTTGATCTTTAACAAGAAAATCAACTGATGTTATCAAGACAACTTGTGTCAATCAAAATCCTTATAGCTTTGGCTCTAATCAGTGGGTTTGGTTAGGGTCAAGTACCTTGCTTGATTTGAAGATGATCATAGCATTATAATTCCCTATGACTAGAATTTTAGTGGTTTTCATACTAAGGTTAACATTAGAATTCAAGCAAATTAGAGCCAATCTAGAAAATTTTTAAAGTAATTTTGGATGAACACAAGTTGAAGATGGTCCCATGTTCAGCAACATGGCCTAAAGATAGGATTGTTTTCCAACACGTATAGCCCACTAACACATTCTATCTTTTCAATAACTAGCACATGAAGGAACATGGCCAAAAAATTACACCATGTTCCACACTGGCACGTTCTACTTCTTAGGGCAATTTGCTACTTAAAGAACACAATCAAACATTCTTTGTACGAACCTAAGAGAAAAATATCCTATGAAGCCTTCCACAAAGATAACGCAAAAAAAAATCTAAAATCAGATTAGGTTGATCCACCAAAACCCTTGAATATAAAGAATCAAGCACCCAAAGTGTTAAGAATGCAATAAGGTTAATCAATCCTTGATAAGTTTGAAAAGTTCAATGTCTAACCTAAGAGAAGAATCTTCTCAATTTTCAAAATTTAGAAATGCATTTTAATTAATTGTTGAATGTGTTTTATAAAGATGAAAATATAAAGGCTAACAAAAAGTTATACGAAAATTAAAAGCCAGACCTAATGATTATAGTCAAATGGAAAGCCAATTTTGAATAACAAATTCTGAAAAAGTTCAATCCAATTAATGAAATATAAAATCTTAAAGCCCATAATATTATAAATTAACACCAATTAAGCTAGCCCATGTATGAACTTCAGTCCATGCTGATGGAAACCTAGCTAAGGACATGTAAAGGATGGTGCAATCTGGTTCAACATATTTTGATGATCCATTACACATTAGTGGAGGTCTAATAACTCTGGCTAAAGCTAAAAGGATAAACAAAGCTCTTAGGAAACAAATTGAAGATGTTTGGGCTAAACAAGGAACAATAGAAGCTGACTTGGGCTTGTGGAGATCAATCAGCCCTGTCACCTTAATTGAAGCATTAAATAGGCCTAATTAGTTGTTTATTTGGCCTAATTAGAAGAGTATGTTATTTTGATGATTTCAAGAGCTCTCTAGTAGATTTGGGCAAGCCTAAAAGTCCACTTTCTATATTTGGCTTTAGGAATCAGTTTTGAAAAGGATATCCTAAATCTTACGGATTTCCTTATTTTTAGGAATAAATCATTGCTAGAAGATTGATTAGGTTTTTCTTTGGCCTATATAATCATCATCTTTTCGTACAAGAAGGCAGGTTGGATTTGTTATAAAATTAGTGAGGTTATTCACTTTGTTGGTTCTTCATTGAACTTAGACCTTATCAAGGTTATTCCTTGCGGCATTCATCTGACTTATCACTCTCAATCTCATCTTTTCTAGAGTGTGATGTCAATATCCTTCTTTTGTAACTTTGGTTCATGTTTCTCTAAAACATTGGTCAAGGTTTTTCTTGAAAACAAAACTAATTTCACTTTCCTAAAAATTCCTTTCAACAACTTATTCAAGGATTCCTAGATCTCTATCTATGAGATTCACATCAGTTGGTATCAAAGCTTGGGTTATCCTAAATTAGTTTGGTGTGTATTACTTATTTTGTTTCACTTTCTTGTTGCTTTTGTTTCTTTCTTTATCAAATATTGCAAATCTTTCAAATCTGGTTGTTTTCTTCCATTCACATTTCTTCTTTTTTTGTTTCTTTCTTTCTCAATTGTTGCAAATCTTGAAAATATGGTTGTTTTCCTCCATTCAAGTTTCATGTCATTTTTGTTTCTTTCTTTCTCAATCATTGCAAATCTAATTGTTTTCTTTTTGCAATCTTTTTCTCTTATTTCCTTTTCAAACTTTGCAAATCTTGTCACCTTATTAAGTTTATAAATTATTGCTCTTTATGATTATTTCATATCTGTTCCTTCTCACTTCTTTTGATAGCCTCAGTTGTGATTTGTTAATGAAAAAGAAAAAAGAAAGAAATCAAGAAAAAGAAAAAAAGAAGAAAATTGTGGAGGCGCAATTATTTTGTAAAAGAGAGCAGATTTGAGTTGAGCAAAAAGGAAAGTACTTGATTTGCTTATTCTTATTCTTATTTGAAATTAGTATCTTTTTCTTTGATTCATCTTCTTTTCTTTCCTATCTTGTCCAGTTTTATTGTTTAAGCTCTTATCCTCATCCTATTTTCTTTGTTCCTTAATCTGGTTGCATTCTTTGGATACGTTGGGTGTGCATTACAAGGTACTAACTTTTGATTAGAGTTTCTTTAGTTCCTTAAAGAACTAAATTAAGTGAATCGAGTGATGAAGGGCAAGAGTGATTACATTCTAGTTAAAAGAAAGGAGTGAAACACTTATTGAGCAAAACACTTGTGAGGTTTTTGTCTTTGCAAATTAATTCTTTGTCAAATTGCTATAATGGCTGAAGAAGAAAGGATAGGAGAGACATTCGAACAACAAACTTTTTGTCAACACTTTGAGCACATGGAGATTAGATTTAGTGAAATCTTTGACAAGATGGAAAAACAAGATGCTGCCATTGGTGCTTTGCAAAGGAATCACGCTCTTGAAGTTCCAATTGTGCATAGCCAAGAAAGGCGACAATACCATGTTGAACATGAGGAGGAAGATGATAGTGATGATTTTAATGTCAGAGAGGACAATAATAAAATTGATCAAGATAGAGGTAGTCGAAGGGGGGAAAAGGATAGATCATTATGATAAAAACTTGGGAAACATAAAAATGAAGATTCTATCATTTTCGGGCAAGAATGATTGTAATGCATACTTGTAGTGGGAGAAGAAAGTGGAGTTGGTCTCTGATTGTCAATGCTTTCAAATGAAAAAGGTAAAACTTGCTGATGTTGAGTTTACTGACTGTGCTATTGTTTGGTGGGTTCAACTTGCTTTGACTAGGAGACAAAATCATGAGAGGCCAATTGAAACTTTGGAGGAGATGAGGGCTATTATGAGGAGAAGATTAATTCAATCTCATTACTACAGGGACTTGTACCAGCACTTACAAGGCCTAACCCAAGGATCTAAGAGTGTGGAAGAGTATCACAAAGAGATGGAGATATCCATGATTAAACTTAATGTGGAGGAGAACCAAGTGGCAACCATGGCATGGTTTTTGCATGGCTTAAATTGGGAAATTACAAATGTGGTAGAGATGCAACATTATGTGGAGCTAGAGGATATGGTACACATGGCCATAAATATTGAAAGGCAATTCACAGAACAACGATTGATGTGGTTTGGGAAAAAATTGAGTTCTTCCTCTTGGAAATTAAAATGGAGTAAGAAGGATGATATGGTTGATCTTAAGAGCAAGAATCATTTAAAAGCAAGGATGCTGGTATTAGCCTAGATAAAGTAAGTCTAACTCCCAAACATCTAGAAACAGAGATATTAAATATTTAAGAGTTTGGTTTAGGGACATTGCATCCTAGTGACCGAATAAGCAAATGATGATTTTGAGGGGAGATGGTGATGTTGAGACCGAAGGTGAATCTGAGGATGATTACACGCCACAATCGAAGGGGAGTGATGAAGTGTATCTAGTTGCTGGTGAAATCCTCATCACTAAGAGAGCTTTGAATGTGCAAGTGAGGAAGGATGATGAAGTGAAACGAGACAACATCTTCCACACATGTTGTCACATCAAGGACAAGGTATGTATCATGATTATAGATGGGAGAAGTTGTGCTAATGTAGCATGCAATCTTTTGGTTAAAAAATTAGACCTACCTACTACTAAGCATCCTAGACCTTATAAACTTCAATGGTTGAATAAGTGTGGGGAGCTCAAGGTTAATAAACAAGTGTTGGGTGTCATTTTCCTTTGGTAGGTCCTGATGAGGTGCTTTGTGATGTTATACCTATGCATGCTAGTCATTCGACCATGCAATTTGATAGGGGAGTTATGCATAATGGATTCAAGAATAGATACACTTTTGTAATGCATGGGAAACCTATAACTCTTGTACCATTAACACCTCAGCAAGTATATGAAGATCAAGTGAGGATAAAAAATTGAGAAAAGAAAGAATAAGCTGAACGTGAAAAAAAAAATCGTGGGATTGAATATGAAAGAGGCAATAATCACAAAAAAGAAGAAAAGAAAAAACCTCAAGAGCAAAGAGGAAAAAAGCAAGTTTTTATGCAAAATAAAGTGAGGTTAAGAGAGCTTTTTGTTCAAAATAGCCAATGATTGTCCTTTTATGTAAAGAGGCTTATTTTAATACTAACGATCTTAATCTATCCGTGCTTAGTGCTACTATGTCTTTTTTGTAAGAATTCGCTAATGTCTTTCTTGAGGAAGCTCCTAATGTTTTACCAACACTTAGGGGAATAGAAAATCAAATTGATTTCATTCCTAGTGCATCAATTCCTAACCAACTAGCCTATAGGAGCAATCTCAAGGAGATAAAGGAACTTTAAAGGCAAGTTGAGGAGTTGCTGGCTAAAGGGTATGTGAGAGAAAGTTTGAGTCCATGTATAGTTCATATTCTACTTGTGCCTATGAAAGATGGAACTTAGAGAATGTGTATTGATTGTAGAGCTATCAACAAAATTACCTACTTTTATTGATAAGTTTATTACTGTATACTTTGATGATATTCTAATTTATAGCAAGAACTTATATAAGCATATTGAACATTTGCAAAAAGTTATAAGTGTTTTATGTGATGAGTTGTATACAAACCTAAAAAAATGTTCGTTTTGCACTATGACATATTGTGTTTCTTAGATGTGTTGTTAGTGCTAAGGGAATAAAGGTTGATGAAGAAAAGGTTAAGGCTATTTGTGAGTGGCCTACACCTAAATCTATAATTGAGGTGCGAGCATTCATGGTTTTGGCTACTTTTATAGGAGGTTTATTAAAGATTTTAACACCATTGCTACACTATTAACTGAACTTGTTAAAAAGAACGTTGGATTCAAGTGGGGTAGTGAACAAGAATCAGCATTTAGTTTGATTAAAGACAAGTTGAGATTAAAATCGTTACTTGCTCTACTTAATTTTGCTAAAACTTTTGTAGTTGAGTGTGATGCTTCAAGTATAGGTACTGGGGCTGTTTTGATGCAAGAAAACCAACCCCTCCCTTATTTTAGTGAAAAATTAAGTTCGGCAGCCTTAAACTGCACAACTTACAAAAAGGGGATGTATGCTTTAGTGAGGGTATTAGAGGTATGGCAACATTACTTATGGCCCAAGGAGTTTGTAATTCAAACTAATCATGAGTCCTTGAAACATTTGATGGGCCAAGTTAAGTTGAACGAACACTATGCAAAATGGGTGGAGTTCATTGAATCTTTTCCTTATATGATCAAGTATGAACAAGGTAAAGAAAATATGGTTGTAGATGCTTTGTCTTGCAGGTATACCTTAATCTCTATGTTGGATAATAAATTGTTAGGCTTTGAGTACAATAAGTATTTATATTCTTTTGATATTGATTTTGGTAATGTTTGAAGCTTGTGAATATGTTGGCTTTGGCAAATTTTATAGGCATAAAGGTTTTTTATTTTGTGAAAATAGATTATATGTGCAAATTTGATCTCTTAGAGAGTTATTGGTTCATGAGTCTTATGGAGGTGGCTTAATGGGACATTTTGGTGTTTAGAAAACTTTAGATAAACTTGTTGAGCATTTCTTTTGGCCACATATGAAACGTGATGTAGAAAGAATTCAAGAGAAATTGTTAACTTGTAAATAGGCCAAATTTTGATCTTTCCCTTATGGATTATATAATCCTTTGCTAATACCAAGTGCACCATGGGTAGATATTTCCATTAACTTTATCTTAGGTTTATCTAGGTCAAAAAGAGGACATGATTCAATTTTTGTTGTTGTGAACAGGTTTTCTAAGATGGCTCATTTCATTTCATGCCATAAAATAGATGATGTTATTCACATTGCAGACCTTTTCTTTCGTGAGATAGTACAACTTCATGGAGTGCCAAAGAACATTGTTTCTGATTGAGATGCCAAGTTCTTAAGTTACTTTTGGAAGACATTATGGGATAAACTAGGTACTAAGCTAATGTCTTCTGAAACTTGCCATCCACAAACTGATGGGAAAATTAAGGTATTTAATGAAACTTTGTTTATGTTATTTTGTGCTATCATTCAAAAGAATTTGAAGAATTGGGAAGATTGTTTGCCACATGTTGAGTTTTTATAATTATCTTGTCTATTCTACTACAAAAATTTCACCTTTTGAAGTTATATATAGGTTTAATCCCTTGACTCTAATAGATTTAACACCTTTACCAATTGATGAGCGTGCTAGTTTAGATTGCACAAGGAAGGCTGAATTGGTAAAGTAATTGCATGAAAAGGTCAGACATCAAATAAAAAAGAGGATGAAACAATATGCTTCTCAAGCCAACAAAGGGCGTAAGAAAGTGATCTTTGAACTAGGAGATTGGGTGTGGATTCATTTGAGGAAGAAGTGATTTCCAGCAAAACATGTTCTAAGCTACATCTATGAGGAGATGGACGATTCCAAGTCATTGTGCATATCAATGACAATGCATACAAGCTGGATCTACCAGTTGAGTATAATGTTAGTGCTAAATTTAATGTTTCTGATCTCTCTTCATTTGATGTAGGTGAAGAAGATTTGAGGATGAATCCTTTTGAGGAGAGGGGGAATGATGAAAACTGACATGCAAAGGATGGTACAATCTAGTACAACATATTTTGAGGATCCATTACACATCGGTGGAGGTCCAATAACTAGGGCTGAAGCTAAAAGGATGAAGGAAGCTCTTAATGGACTGATTGGAGATATTTGGGCTAAACAAGCAATAATAGAAGCTGATTTGGGTTTGGAGAGATCAATCAACCCTGTCACCTTAATTCATCCATTAAATAGGCCTAATTAGTTGTTGATTTGGCCTAATTAGAAGATTATAATATTTTGGTGATTTCAGGAGATCTTTAGCTGATTTGGGTGTGCCTAAAAGTCCATTTTTATATTTAGCTTTAGCAATCAGTTTTGTAAAGGTTTTCCTAAATCTTAGGGGTTTTTTTATTTTTAGGAATAAATCATTGCTAGAAGATATATGAGGCTTTCCTTTATCCTATAATCATCATCTTTGCACAAGAATTTAGATTGGAATTTGTTTTATGTTTTTGTTGAGGTTATTCACTTTGTCGGTTCTTTATTGAACTTGGAACTTATCAAGGCTTGTGGCATTCATCTGAATTATCACTCTCAATCTCTTCTTTTCCTAAAGTGTGGCATCAATATCCTTCTTATGAATTTGGTTCATGTTTCTTTAAACACGGATCAAAGTTTTTCTTGAAAACAAAACTGATTTAGCTTTTCTAGAAATCCCCTTCAACAACTTGTTTGTGGGTGCCTAGATCTTGATTTATAGGGTTCATATCATGTGGCCTAAGGAGTTTGTCATTCATACTGATCATAAGTCCTTGAAGCATTTGAATGGCCAAGGTAAGTTGAACAAACCCCATGCAAAATGGGTGGAGTTCATTGAATCTTTTCCTTATATGATCAATTACAAGCAAGGTAAGGAAAATGTGGTTGCAGATGCTTTGTCTCGCAGTTATACCTTACTCTCTATGTAAGATGCTAAATTGTTAGGCTTTGAGTACATTAAGGATTTGTATTTTTATGATCTTGTTTTTTGTAATGTGTTTAAAGCTTATGAACATGCTTTGGCAAATTTTATAGGCATGAAGTTTCTTTTATTTCATAAAAACAAATTGTGTGTTCCTATTTGTTCTCTAAGGGAGTTATTGGTTCGTGAGTCTCATAAAGGTGGCCTAATGGGACATTTTGTTGTTTGGAGAACTTTAGATATACTTGTTGAGCATTTCTTTTGGCTACATATGAAACTTGATGTAATTTGTGAGAAATGTATAACTTGCAAATAGGCCAAATTTAGATCTTTTCCTCGTCAATTGTATAATCCTTTGCCAATACCAAGTGCACCATAGGTAGATATTCCCATGAACTTTGTATTAGGTTTACCTAGGTCAAAAAGAGGTAATGATTCAGTTTTTTTTTGTTGTAGATAGGTTTTCTAAGATGGCTCATTTCAATTCATGCCATAAAACAGATGATGCTATTCACATTGTAGACTTATTCTTTCATGAGAGAGTACGACTTCATGGAGTACCAAAGAGCATTGTTTTTGATTGAGATGCCAAGTTTTTATGTTACTTTTGGAAGACATTATAGGGTAAGCTAGGTATTAAGCTAATTTTTCTACAACTTTCCATCCACAAATTATCGTGTAAATTGAGTTTGTTAATCCAACTTTTTTTACGTTATTGCATGCTATCATTCAAAAGAATTTGAAGAATTGGGAAGATTGTTTGCCATATGTTTAATTTGCTTATAATCGTTCTGTCCATTCTACTATAGACTTTTCACCCTTTTAAAGTTGTCATGGGTTTAATCCCTTGACTCCGATTGATTTAACACCTTTACTAATTGATAAGCGATCTAGTTTAGATGGCACAAGTAAGGCTGAATTGGTGAAACAACTTGATGAAAAGATTAGACATCAGATTAAGAAGAGCAAGAACAATATGCTTCTCAAGCCAACAAAGGGTGTAAGAAAGTGATCTTTGAACTAGGAGAATGGGTTTGGGTTCATTTGAGGAATAAGGGATTTCCAGCAAAATGTCATTCTAAGCTACATTCAAGAGGAGATGAACCATTCCAAGTCATTGCGCATATCAATGGAAATGCATACAAGCTGGATCTACTAGGTGAGTACAATGTTAATAAATGTATCTGATCTCTCTCCATTTGATGTAGGTGATGAAGAGTCAAGGAGGAATCCTTTTAAGGAGTGGGAGAATGATGGAAACCTTGCTAAGATCATGAAAAGGATAGTTCCTTCAACATATTTCAATTATCCATTACACAATGGTGGAGGTCCAATAACCTGATAAAGCCAAAAGGTTGAAGGAATCTCTTAATGGACTGATTGAAGATGTTTGGGCTAAACGAACAACAGTACAAGATGATTTGGGCTTGGAGAGATCAATCAACCCTTTGACCTTAATTAAAGCATTACATAGGCCTAATTAGTTGTTTATTTGGCTAATTAGAAGAGTATGTTATTTTGATGATTTCAGGAGATCATTAGTTGATTTGGACGTGCCTAAAAGTGCACTTTCTATATTTATTTTAACAATTAGTTTTGAAAAGACTTTCCTAAATCTTAGAGATTTCCTTATTTTTAGGAATAAATTACTGCTAGAAGATTGATTGTCACATCTAACTTATCACTCTCAATCTCTTCTTTTCTAGACTGTGGCGTTAATACCCTCTTTTATAACTTTGATTCATTTTTCTCTAAAACATTGGTTAAGGTTTTTCTTGAAAACAAAACTGATTTAGCTTTCTTGGAAATTTCTTTCAACAACTTGTTTGTAGGTTCCTAGATCTCTATTTACAGGGACATCACAAGCCACTTAATCTTCAATGTTTTAAATGTCTTCAACAACTAGATCTTTTATTTCATTAACATTAGTGGCTGCTTGGTTAATGCTCATGTCATTCTTACTGTTTAAACAACCATGAGGAGTTCACTTAGCCCATATGTCTTTAACATTCCCATTCAAAGCTTCTATAAATCTTACCAAGCCATGAAATAAAAAACCCAATGTTCGATTAGTAACTTCAATTTTCCCATCTATTTAAGGATGGTGCAAAGTACTAAAAAGTAGCTTAGTATCCAAGAGACGCCGTAATGTCTTCCAAAATTAGCTCAAGAATTTCACATATCAATTTGAAACAATGCTCTTTGAAATACCATATAAACGAACAATCTCTTTAAATTACAAATTTGTAAAATGAGATGCTTCATCAATCTTGTGACATAGAATAAAGTGGTTAATCTTTGAAAATTGATTGAAATAACCATAAGGTAATTCTAGAATGAAAATCCATACCAACTCAATCCCAAGGTTAATATAAAAATTGAAAAGTTACCTACAATACTTTCTAAAAATGGCTCTTCCTTTTTTGACATATCGCACATCTTCACATGTTCCTTTGTACGTCTTTCATTATCTTCAGCTGGAAGAATTATTTATGGAGTATTTCATAAGTCTTATCAACTCCAAAATGTCTAGCAATGTTAGGATGACATGAATTCATGCATCATATGAATGACAATGCAGCAAAGTGTCATATTCTAAATTTCGATCACATGACAACCCTGAAAATCTAAAAACACACATGCATGCATAGACAGATCATAAGAACATGAAATTTAAACAATTTTACCTTTTGTTCTCCTCCTTTCTTGATTTTTCTCCTTGTTTGGGTTATAGCAAATACCAAACCCTTCCTTAATCATCCAAGAACACGCAAAGAGGAAGAAGAAGCAGTGTGTAAGGGTGGCTAGAACGACAAACTTGATGAGTTCAAGTAGATGTTCAAATGGAGAGATAGATCAAGAATAACTTGTATGCAATTAGATTTATACAACAATTGCATAAATTACATGAAGAAGACTCAAGACCACTTCTCTCTCTAGAACACTCCTAGACCCCTTATTCTCTCACTTGAGTGTGTAAGAACTTATTAGACTTGTTAGATCCTCGTACATAAGTGAGTATGTCGAGCTTTCGGTTACAATCGTGGCCTACTTAATTGACAACCTTGCTTTCAGTCACGATCGTGGCCTGTGAGCCATAATCATGGCCTACTTAAAAGCAACCATACACACTTTATTTTTCATTGCTTGTGATCCTTAGGTTCCCGATTATTTTGGGCACCTAAATTAACTCTTAAGCCTAGCAAATCATGGATGGTTTCATACCACTTGAATTAACTCTTAATTCAAGCAAATCATGAAAGGTTTCATAATGCCAATTTACTAGAATATTAGTGGATTAACGAACTCTTTGATAGTTAATTCCCTGACTTATGAATCTTTCTATAGACAATTACCATACAATTCGTCCTTTCACCATTATATACCCCATTTGGTTTGGAATATAGGCTATGTGTCGACTCCCACTAGATTGACTACGTCACATCTAGTCCAAGTGATGTTAGTTCTTATTATTCTATGTGTCAGTGAAGACTCTCTTCAAAACACATAACTGCTCTAGCCAGAGAATCTTGAGTAATGACCCCGACAAGAGGCCATAGGTATCATATCCTTCTATTAGGAGTGGAAATTCCTTTATCGGCTACCCAATTACCTTCAAATACCAATAGTTGTACCCAATCACCCCTTATAAGCAACCTCATCTTAAGGCAACAAGGAATGATATCAAAGCATAGGATTAGTATCCAAGATATCCTTGAGTACCTCAAGTTGAAGAATATTTGCACTATTGCTATAATGATATTAATCATTGACATTTGATAGATCATCTATATGATAATCTCATAGCTGGTCATCTGATGTACTTATTACTCTTAGTAAGCATTCACATGTTAACTCTAAACATCTCATGCTTACAGTTTGTGAGATCTACTGCTTGATCAAATCAAGAATTATAACATGTGCTAGTCTATCTGGATTAATAATGTCCTCTCTTATTAGGGACTATTTAGATACTAACATAATTACACATGATAGGAATCTCATTATCATGATCTCATTATGATTTCTTCATGCTATGTTTTGTATCATGGACTTATTAATTTGATTTAAGATCGACATCAATTCATATATAAACGAACATCAAATTAATGAAAATTGCCTTTCACTTTATTAATCAAAATAAAGTTTAAACAAAAGTGATAAAGGTGATTGCCTTTAGAGCACTACTCTAACAAGAAATACCACCACTATGGACCTTTTGCACAAGAAGGTCTCGAATTGAACTCTTAGGAATGCAAAAATTATTCCCTCCAAAAAAAGAACCATCTTGTAGTGAATAATGACTACAAACCCCTTCTACTCTTCAATCAATACAACAAAGTCTTCATCCTCTTTGTAAAGCACTTAGATTTGTTCAAATCCTATTAAGTACTATTATTGCTAAATATCGTCGCAAAAGTTCATTAGTTGTAATATTCAACTTTCCATCCTTATATTTAGATGAAAAAGTAAAAATTTGTAAAAACCTATCCATTTTTCATGTCTCAGAGAAATTTACGTTGCCTATGCAAATGTTTCACTGTTTCATGATCTAAATGCAACACAAATAGCTTTGGGCACAAGTAATGAATTCAATGCTGTAAAGCTTGAATAATAGCACAAAACTATCATATGTTTTCAATCTTAAACCAGACTTTCTCACTAAAGAATTTAATATGCCTCTTTTTTGAACTAGAATTGCTCCAATTTCATCTCACTCTCAAATTTGAATAGTTACCAAAATCTAAAAGTGTAAGAACTAGTGCATTACACAATCTACCTGTGATCTCTTCAAATGCACTTTGAGCTGAATTCATCTGTATGAACTCTTTTTTTTTCATTAGCTCAGCACCTGGTGCAATACCAAAATCCTTGATGAATCTCCAATAGAAAGAAGCTAATATATGAAAATTCCACATATCTCCAACTGATTTTAGTATTAGACATGTGGAAATTGCATTAGTGTTTGAAGAATCTACATGAATTCCTCATTTGAAACAATATAACCCAAAAATATCATGTTATCCTTCATGGACAAACACTTCTCGAACTTCCCATTACGTTTTTGTTCATGAAGTTTCTCAAACAATTGTCTAAGTGTTAAACATGTTCTTCTTTGTTCTTTATGTACATAAGGATGTCATCAAGATAAACAACAATAAACTTCTCAACAGATAGTCTCAACCCCTCGTTCATCAATCACATGAAAGAATTAGGTATATTACAAAGATCAAACAGCATCACAAGCCATTCATATAGCCCATGCTTTGTTTTAAAGGTCATTTTCCACCTTTCACCATCTTGAATTGTCATTGGATGATATCCACTTCGAAAATCAATTTCCAAAAATACCTTGACACCATGCAATTCATTGAACATATCTTCTCATCTTGGCATAGGAAATTGATATTTGATAGTTATATTATTGACAACATGACTATCAATGCACATACCCTAGTACCATATTTCTTTGGCACTAACAATACAAGAATAGCACGTAGACTCAAGCATTCTCAAACATATCCTCTCTCGATCAACTCATTTACTTATCATCAAATCTCCTTGGACTATTCAAGATTACAACAATAAGCTGATTTATTTGACAACTTAGTTCTAGGAGTTAATGCCTAATACCATGGAAAGATAGTAATACAAGTGTTAACTCATGAGGAAACACATCTTAGAACTCTTAAAGTAAAGAAACAATAAAGGATCCATCAAATACATCTTAGAACTCTTTAACTAAAGAAACAATAAAGTATCCATCAAACAAGCAGTTCCTTGCAATGTTTCTTTCACAACAAGTGCATCGACTTCTTGTTCTGTGTTTAATTCTCTCTAATGTTTCATCACTAAGGAGCAAACTTTCAAATCCTTTTAAATCTCCTTTTGAAGAAAAAATCTTATTTTATGACAATGGTTTCAAATTAATCTTCTTTGGACCCAAAGAGATAGTATATGTGTACCTTTCACCATCATGTTTCACATATCTACCAAAATTATGTGGTTGCCCCAATAAAACATGACATACATCCATTGGAAGAATGTTACACCATAATTCATCAAGATAATTATGAATTGAGAAACCCACAAGATCTTGTTTTATAACTTTCAAGCCCTTGTTTTTATTAGTTTATTGTAATGAATATGGACTTAGATGAACACAACTTAAACTTCCTAATAAGTAAAAAAGCTATGAGATTAGTGAATTTACCATTTTTCATGATCAAACCTTGATCATGTTGCTCCTCCTCTTCCTTTGGATCTAATTCTACATGTAAAGCTCGTCAGAGAACTAAGAGATCTCCATCTGTCTTCCTCTCCTTCTTGAATTTTATGTTTGGAATTAAAACATGGCTCCTTCTCCTCAATCTCTCCTTGCTTATTTGCATGTTCAGATGCAAAGTGCCATAACCATGACACTTGTAACATAGCTTGGAACTCAAACCAATACGTTTTTTAAAGCTCAAATGTCCCTTAGTGATACGGCAACAACCTAGAATCAAAGTCTAGATCACCTCTGTTTCAATGATTGTTCCCAATACCTAAATTCAATCAATCTAACAAGACCCTTCACCCCCAAAACAGCAAGGAATTGG
>JANIIA010360292.1:0-20705 GCA_027478495.1 Erythroxylum alaternifolium | reverse complement strand
ATTTTTTTTATAACAAATCACATTTATTCACTATATACCAGGAAATGTCATGAATGCATGTACAGTCATTTTTCACATGCAAAAATCACTGTTCACGTGTATATGTATATTATATACTGCATGAGCATGAGATGTGCTTTTCTAATTTCTCCGATTGATCTCACGTGTACCAGTTTCTATGGTTTAACCCTTTATATGGAAACGGGATGTTACAAGTTAAGCCCTCGAAAGAACCCTAGAAGCCTCAAGAACTATTTAATAACATAAAACACTAAAAAAAGAGCAGCCTCAAATTTACCAAATTAAGATTAATCCAAGGAAGATCAAGAGGAGCATCAGCTGTCCAACAATTTCTAGATCTGCAGATTTAGCTCCAAATCAATTTTTTCTTTCTTTCCTTTTGTTATTTTCATTAAACTTGATGTGTGAACTGGATTGGAGCATGTTATACATGTTGATGAATAAAGACAGACTATAAAAAATTATCTATCATGATATATTGTCTCCTCTCCGTTATCAACTAACAAAACACAAAGTATATGTTTATATATATACATAAGGACCAACACTATAACAGAGAATATTAATATTAGACTAAAGAAGGAAATGTCACTTGAAATCATGATTAATATATGAACATCAATATATGTCAACAATGAGAACTATTCCAAGGATGAAGATAAGTCGCATCATTAAAAGAAGAAAAGCTGCTAAGGAGAGAGATTAGGATAAGGGAGATGATGAATAAACAATGTCATGTGATTACGATTCAAATCATATGGTAAGGATTTCCAAATTGATTTTCAAATTGAGTAGATCGATTTTTAGATAAGGTATTTAAGAAATTAGGATTCTTTTTATTTTTAAATCATGTGGAACAATGTTAATCAATTTGAGAACTTGATATTAGCTAAGGGTTTATTAGTTAAAATTAAGTTAGTAGTGGTTAAGTTACATTGGTTGAATTAGGATTATTTGTTTTAGTTAAGGTTTATTATACATAATCAAATTTAACAAAAATTAGTTTTAAATTAATTTAATTTTTTAACATGTATAGGTCTCACTATATCATATATATATTTAATATAAATAATAAATTATCACGTAATAGATGGAGACCTAACTCATCAAAAAGTTTATCTACTTAAGGTTTAAATTTAACTTTTGCACACGTCAATGTTCATTTTGAATATTCTAAAATGATAGGGTTTGACTTATATTTTAGAAAAAATATTAAGATTTAAAATTTTACTTTTTTCCTTCATTGCTTATATGAAAATGATTTATAGGCCACTATGACCCTTAGGCATACACATATTGGACGATTTAAATTTAGCAATAGAGAATTTATTGTCTTATACTAACTACAGATAGTGTTTAAGCTATCTTTCAATAGTTTCTATAGAGTGTTAGAGTAGAGAAAGATAGAAACTCTGAACTATATTGAAGATTGTTTTGTAATGAGTTATAAGGTATAATTTACGTTTTTAATTTGAATGGCTATTTGAATGGATCCTAATGACCTAATTTATATTTGTGTAGTATAAGTTCAAAATTACCAAAAGCCCTAATGATTAGTTTGATGAAGTTTATTATATCTTAACTTATCAAAGAGATTGTTATGTTTTATTCTTAGAAGGACCAAAATATATGACTATATGTAATTAACAAAGGACCAACATTCCAAATGTTAATTTCTCTTAATCACTTGATGCTCCCACCTCTCTCCACCTCGTGATAACTTAACCTTTTTGTTATTTTATCCAAATCCATACATTATTTACCATTTATAGATAAGTTATTTAAGAGGGACCCTTTTTTGCCCATCCTTAATCTGGTTCCTTTGATGTTTGGGGAAGGAACCAAATAACCCATTTTAACCACCTTTTTCATTGACCTTCCTCCCTAACTCCTTCCATCCGTGTAGCCTAATTCTAATTTCCATTGATAAGTGTAAAACTTAGTATGTTTTCTAGGTGTTAAAGTAGGTTTTAGTGTTTTCTTAGTTGTTAATCATGCGTTTAGGACTTGGATATATGTTCTTGTTAGTGTTTTGTGTATTTTGTTTGATTAATTTTTGTTTAAGGCAAGAGTTTGATCTTAATTATATATTTCAATGATTGTTTGGTACTTGTTTTACTTTAAGTGTGTTTTTAGGTGATAACTGCCTTCATAAACTAAAAGGAGAAGAATTTGAGTGAAATTATGGCATAAAGAACTAAAGCAACTTTAGAGATACACGACCTTGTATAGGGACCGTGTAAGTCACTATGAACATGTGGAACTTCAAAGATATCGTTTATGCACATGTGAAGATACACGCCAACATATGTTGACATACACAGTTGTGTATGTGCCAATGTAAGCTTCTATGACTGTGTAAAGTCACAATTTAGAGGGTATTTTGAGATATACGGTCACTCATATACACTACAAAAAATTTAGTTTTATTATAAAAGGATATTATGAAGGCTATTAAAGGAAACAAACTTTGGAGTCATCATAGACATCAAAAGAAGAAATAAAAAAATAAAAAAGGTTGCATATCATAAATAAGAAGAACAAAAGCAGAAACATCAAGATCAACTCTAGCTTTCTAGATTTTCTAAATGAAGGCTTCAAACTGATTTCATTCTCTTCTCTTTTTTCTATTTCATTGCCTTATATGTCAAATCTGAATAGTTATGTTTTGAACATGACTATAGGTTGCTAAATCTATAGTAAGTGTTATTCTTAAATTGTTTTGTATAACTTTTACCATGTTAAATTTAATATATTACTATTTTGTGATATTTTTTATGCTCATACTTAATTTGAATTGAGAGATTGAATCAATATATTTTTGCTAAACTGCATAACGAGAGTTGGTACCTTACTAGACTTACAAATATCTGGTTAATAAGCAACTAAAGGAAGATCTTAATTATGAGATAGTTATCATTAAGATTACTTTAAATCGAATTGTGTATTTAAGCATAGTTTTGAGAGATTGCAACTCAATGTTTATTGATTTCAATTAGGATTACTTGATTAGATCTCAAGAGAGGGTAATTAAAACCTTTAGATATCTAAGATCAAGCACAGCTGAATTCACAAGCTAAAGGGAAGACAAAACAAGGATAAAATAATCTTTAGGTTTTTTATTAAGTAACTTTAATTTTATTGTTGTCTTTTAATTATTCAGTCATTAAGTTTTGTTAGTTTATTTTAATTTTCAATTAATTCAATCTTTTTTTTACCTTATACAAAGTGTGACTTAAATTTTTAGGTGACTATATCAATCCTCATGGGAACAATATCATTTGTACTATAATAAACGACTCGTATACTTGCAGTATAGCATAAAACTAGCAAACATGTATTTTGTGCCATTGTCGGGGATTGTGATTTTAGCATCTTATCCAATTTGAATTCTTTTGATTTAAGGAGTTTGATACTTTTATGTCTAATTGCAGGTGCATGAAAACAAAATCCATAAGGAGTTCGAGTAATGTAAGGATACACAAGCTTTCGACATCACTAAGAAAAAAAGGGAAATTCAAAAAGCAAGCCACTAAGAAATGATAGAAAGAATAATGACGGCGGATCAAAATCAAGGATAATAGCAAAGAACCCTTATAGAATACATAAGGTCAAGGTTCAATGCAAATCAACAAGGGATAATGAGACCACCAGTGCAGACCAATACATTCAAAATCAAAACAGCACTATTGAATATGTTGCAAACCAACATTTAATTTTATGGACTAGCCAATGAGGATCCTAATGCTCATTTGGTCAAATTTCTTAAGATTTGTGCCAAGTTCAGATTACTGGGTTGTTGAAAAATGCAGCCAACATGAGGTTTTTTCTTTTTACACATAAAATTTCAGTTAAGGCATGGTTGAACTCTTTGAACTAAGAGAATGTCCCAAAATGGGAGCAACTGATGTAAACCTTTTTAGCCAAATACTTCCCCTTATCAAAGAATACTATTCTTATAAAGCAAATCACAAATTTCCAACAAAACAAAGGGGAGTATGTATATAAAGCATGGTAGTGATTTAAATAATTGCAAATAAGTTGTCCATATCATAACTTGTTAAAAGAGTTCTTTTTGCAAACATTCTACATTGGAGTAAATTCACCCACTTGGGGCACCATAGATGCAGCAAATGTGGCTCTTTAATGAGGAAAGCGGTTGAGACAACATATGATCTGTTAGAAGGGATAGCAAACAACAGTTGTCTATAGACATCAGGAAAAAGTAAATAGAAGCTAACTTTTAGTGATCAAAAGAAGGGAGTGCTTGCTTATATTTAGTGACAAAATTGTAGGCCCGAGTGGTAAACGTATCCAAACAATTAAACAATCTCAAAGCCATATCTTTTAGCCCATTCAAGGCAATTCAACAGAGATGTTAACTATACAGACAAGAAAGTCATATCTTAGCTTATTTCATCCAATTAGGAAAAAATAATATGGAGCATCTCAATTTTATAAAGCACAATATAATCTATAATCGGGGAGGTAATAATCTCTACTATAATATTTACAATTGTAAGTTAAAGAATCTTCTGAATTTTTCTCAGTCTAATAATGTACGAAACCCAATGACAGCTTAAGGCCTACTAGAATTTTAGCAAGGAAGGCTCGGTTCATTGAAATTTAAGATGGAAAAATTAATGGATGTTGTGAATTCCAAATCTGCAAGCCAAGACAAGAATCAAAAGAGGATGGAAGCCAAATTTGACCAAATTGTGTAAAATCGTGCTTCTTCCATCAATAATTTAGATTTTCAAGTAATTTGATAATACATTGTCTACATGAAGTATGGAGAGTCTCCCAAATAACACAAAATCAAATCCAAAGGAGAAACTAAAAGTCATAACATTTAACAGTGGGAAAGAGTTAGAAGAACTACCCAAAAGGAAGTTGAATCCCACCAAAGAGAAGACCAAGATAAGAAAGAGGAAACTCCTTATGTTCCTCCTCCTGTGTATGCACCAAATATTCCATTCCCATAGAGGCTGTAGAAGAATCAAATGGATATGCAATATGCAAAGTTTGTAGATAAGTTAAAGAAATTACAAGTTATCTTACCATTTGCGAAAGCTTTGGAGAGCATATCTAAGTACACAAATTTTCTCAAAAGCATCTTATCAAACAAGCGAACTTGAAAAGACAACTAAATGGTCTTTATGATGGAAATTTGTAGCTCTATAATTACCAACCACATGCCTTCAAAGTTGAAAGATCCAGGGAGTTTTACTATGCCCTGTGTAGTTGATAATTTATAATTCTCTAAATGTTTATGTAACTTAATTGCAAGTATTAATCGTATGCCTTTATCAATCTTTAGGAAATTCAGTTTAGCATATTTGAAGCTAACTTCTATGTTTATTCAATTTATCGATCAATCTATAAAAAAATCATTTAGTGTGGTGGCGGATGAGCCAGTAAAAGTGGAAATTTTCATTATTTAGGTGGAATTTATAGTGTTAAACTTTAAAAAGATAGGAATTATCCATTTATTCGTGGCAGGTCATTTATAAACATGGAAGGGCTTTGGTTGATGTCAATAAAAGGAAGCTTATCCTTCGAATTGGTGACAAACAAGTATAATTTAATATAAATAAATTATTGAAGTATCTAAAAGAAAGCAGCTCTTGTATAAAGATAAATATAGTGGTTAAGTTCATAAAAGAGAAAGAGGAGAGCTATAAAGAAGAAGTAAGTGTTGGGGAAGTAGAATATGAAGGAGAACTAAGAAAGGAGGAGTTAGGTGTTAAATCAAATTAAGAGATCCTAGCGAGAATGGAAGGACCAATGACACCCTTCTTTGAAAAGCTACCATTTCTAGAGTTGAAAATTGATGGGAACATTAAAAGAGGGTGGTGGAGATAATTAGAAAATAAATGAGGGCCATGGGATGGAGAATTTTGGACATAAGAAGCATAACTCCTAGTGGAATGATGCATATGAGCTTAACTTAAAAATAAGAGTTGGTTGAAAAATAACGACACTAAAATGGTCAAGATAATGACCTTAAGATTGTCATGTTATACATAGTTAGGCTTTTTGTAATTTCATGTTTAATAGTAGTTTATTATTTTTATGTTTTTATATTTATTTTGTAGATAGTTGATTGATAGATGTTTATGGCATAAAGTGAATCCAAGCTCCTTCTCTATGTTGTCACCATTACAATCCATACAAGTATTCTTTCCCTTGTTTTTATTCCTTTTACTTTTGTTTGATATATTTTTTATGTGTGTTGTTTTAGTTAAGTGTCGTTCCCACATTGAAAACAATATGTTGTTCAAGTGTGGGGATATATATACACTTGACTATCATTTTTGTGTGTGTGAATTTCGCATTTGCATTGTGTTAGTTTTTTACTAGGTTGGCATTATGTGATTTTTTTTTGCATAAAGTGTGCATTGTGTAAATGTTTCGATGACATAAAATTGAAAGGAATTAGCTTATCTATAAATATGATTATTTAAATTATGAAGAAAAATTAGCTTATTAAGTTTATGTTTTAAGTGTTATTAAGGTGAATATGATTGTTGAATATAATATTATACCTATTATATCAATTTATGACATTTGTTCGGATACACTTATAATTAAATTTAATTAAATCAGTAGGAATTATTAGTAGCCTTTTATAGGAGTGATTGACTAAGAAGAAGTGAGGTAGGTAAAATGTATTTAAAAAAAAGACAACAAAGTGTGGTGTAAATGTGTGAAATAAATTTCCTATTATGTTGCCCCTTAAAAAAAAGGTTAAGAATAAAGTTAGTAGCTAGTTATGAGTTGTGACATCATTGAGTAACTGGGGACATTCACAACAAAATGTTTGTCTTCATGTTGAAACGCTAAAATGACACTTTAACCAAGCATGATAAGTATGAAGTTGTCAACAAAAATAAACCTATGGATCTTCTTATTAAAAGTTAAAATAAATTTCATGAATGAGTACTTAATGATGTTAGACCTCCTTAACTGGCATCTAAGAATGAGTGCATGTTTACAAGCATTTAGTTTTTCAATTAAGATGGGATGATTTTTTAAATCAAAAATAATCTATGAATAAGTTTTGATATTTTGTTTGATATGTATATTTAAATCAAAGCAATTGAACATGAATGTAAAAAGTTAGAATATTGGAACTCTTTTGGTGACTAATATTTATGGCTAAGTTAAATTTCGTTAGATTTGATGCCACTAAACCATTATTGCATCATTGTATGATTATATGTTTTGTTTGTTTGTGGTTTTAGTTTTTCTTGGGGACAAACAAAGATTTAAATGTGGAGATATTGATAGGTGTAATTCTTAGTATGTTTTTTAGGTGTTATAGTAGGTTTTTAATGTTTTCTTAGTTGATAATCATATGTTTAGGAATTAGATTTATGTTCTTGTTAGTGTTTTGTATATTTTGTTTGATTAATTGTTGTTTAAATCAAAAATTTGAAATTAATTATAGATTTCAAGGATTGTTTGGCACTTATTTTGCTTCAAATATTTTTAAGTGATAATTGCTTTCATAGATTAAAAGGAGAAGAACTTAGGTGAAATTGTGGCATAAAATGGAAGAATTGAAATAACTTTAGAGAAAAACGACCTTGTATAAAGACCGTGTAAGTCACTATAAATGTTTAGAGCTTCAAAGACACTATTTATACTCGTGTGAAGATACACGCCCTTATATGTTGACATACATGACTATGCATATGCCTGTATAAGCTTCTATGGTAGTGTTAATTCATGATTTTAAGGATATTTTGAGATACATGGTCATCTATATAGCTGTATAAGTTAATGTGTAAGTTCTAAAAAACCTATATTTGCTATTAAAGGATATTATGAAGGCTATAGTAAAGGAGGTAGATTTTAAAGTCGTCATAGATATTAAAAGAAAAAAGAAAAACATAAAAAAGGTTGTATATCATAATTCAAAAGATCAAAAGTGGAAACATCAAGATCAACTTCCAGACTGAGGATTTAAGCTAATTTCATTATCTTCTCTTTTTCTATTTCATTTCCTTTAATGCCATACCTGAATAGTTATGTTTTGAACATGATTATGGATTCCTAAATCTATATTATGTGTTATTCTTGAATTATTTTGTATAAACGTTACTGAATTCAATATATTACTGATTTAGAATATTTATTGTGCTCATACTTGTTTTAAATCGAGAGATTAAATTAAGATATTTATGTTAAGTTACACAACGAGAGTTGGTACTATACTAGACTGACAAGTATTAGTTTAAAAAGCAATTGAAGAGAGATAATAATTATGAGTTAATTATCATTATGATTGCTTTACATCCAATTGAGTAGTTATGAGAAGTTTTGAGAAATTGAGAGGTCACAACTCAAATTTTATCAATTTCAGTTGTTATTACTTGATTAGATCTTAAGAGCAAGTAATCAAAACCTTTAGATATCTATGACCAAGAATAGTTGAATTCACAAGGTGAAGTGAAGACAAAACAAGGATAAAATAATCCCTAAGTTTCCACCATTTTGTAACTTCAATTTTGTTATTATCTTTTTCTTTTTCAATCATCATTTTTTGTTAGTTTACTTTAATTTTCAATTAATTCAATCTTTTTTTACCTTAGACAAAATGTAATTCAAATTGTTAGGTGACTATATTTAATCCTCGTGGGAAGGATATTAGTTGTATTATAATATACAACTCGTATACTTATGGTATAGCTTAAAACTAGAAAATACTTAACTATATGAGCTTAAATCTAGTCACCACCTTTCTTCATAGCTTAAAGTTTGAATATTGACCATGGTTGCCTTCATGGTTGCCTTAAGTCATATTGCTGGTTTTATTAGTCATCCTCTATGCTTGGATAAACAAACTGCAACCATAAGAAAAGTAGGATTTGTAAGGATCTACATGGAGAATGATGTGAACACTATGTTACCTAATTCACTGCCCATAATAAGGTTGGATGAGAATGTTAAACTCTTAGAAGATTCCATTGAAATCACTTATCAGTGAAGCCATCTATTGTATGAAACAAAGATTAGAAAAACACTATTAGGAGATACCAAATAAGTTATCTGAAGGAAGTGCTAAATTTACCATAACATGTTAGTCCTAGTATTAATCCTCAACCTCTTAAAGATTCAAACACTACATAAAACAAGCTAAATGTGGTCGTTTCTAGAAAATTTCCCCATAATGAATATGAGATTGTTCAAGATCAAGGAAATGTACTAATAAATATACTAAATAATGTTATAATTGATATAATAAACAATGAAACTAGTGAGGAGTATTTGGAATCCAATCTAAAAACCAGTTCCTATAATGGGAATTCCTACAGAAAAGCCCTAAAGGAAGGAATACTTGGCACTGAAGTCGGTTTGAAGAAGAAACTAAGGAGGAAATATAAGAAGAATTCTACCCCATATTAGCTGCTCAGAATATGGCATAAATTGCCCCTGAAAAAAGATAATCAAAGATTATCTGAGTGTGAGCAATTTTCACATATTAGGGCTAATAGAGATTAAAATTAAGCAGAACAATCTATAATATTGTAAAGGGATTTTTGTTGAGGGCTGGGATATAAGAAATAATCTCAAATCATCTCCGACATTATAATTATAGGATCACTGTTAGATATGATCCTATCAAGGTCAAAGTATCTCAACAGCTAGTCTTAAACTAATTTTTTATCTAGAATTTTGTTTTAAAGATGAAAACTTAGATGTTAATTTTTTTATATGCATCAAACCATGAATTTTAGAGGAGCATATTATAGAATGATCTCAAACCTATCCTCTCAATTTATAATCCTTGGTTAGTTATTGGGGACTTTAATTATACCCTTCTCTCTTAAGAAGCATCTGAGTGATAGATGTAGGAATGAGAATTTTTTTGACTACCTATCCTCTTCACAACTTTTAAATCTTAGATTTGATGGAGCTTCCAATATATAGTCCAATAAATAGATGGATAGATGGTTGACTAGGAAAAAGAATTGATCGTGCATTTGTTATTCCTATATGGCTTTCTAGATTTAAGTCTAGTACTACTCACTTCAATAAGCCTTTTTGCTCTAATCATTCACCAGCCAAAAGTAACATTTGGATTAAGGAATTGACATTTAATATATATTTTTCAAATATGAAGGATTTGAGGTGGCTATACTTAAAGAATTGAAGGAGCATATTAATGGGTATGAAGCTTTCAAGCTTATAAGGAAGCTTCATATATTCAAAACTAAATTAAAGATCCTGTGTAAGAATAAGATTAAGAATACCAAAGAGGCAATCTCGAAAGCTTCAGAAACTTTTCTTTTCTTTCAAGCTCAGGCTTATTCACTTCCCAAAGACCCCACCATTAGATTTAAAAATAACATAAATGTTTATTCTCAGGCTTCAAACACTCATCATCCCTTACTGAGGCAAAGAGAGATAATTATTTTGGCTTAAAGAAGGCAACAAAAGTATAAAATTTTCAACAGTGCCATTTTATTTAGAAGAAACGCCAATAAAATTTTTTCTCTAGAAATGGATGGTGTCATAATGGTTAAGGAATCAATCTTTACTTTTAAGAAGCTACCTGCCTCCCTAATCATTCCACTTAAGAGGAATTCCTAAAAAAATCTTTATTTGAATTAGATGTTAAATGTACAATGTTTAGCTTGAATAAAGATAAAAGACCTAGGCCAAATAAATTAATGCCTTATTTTTTAGGAAACTTATCACTTGATAGGTAACTTATTGACTAGTACTATCTTGGATTTCTTCTCCTTTGATGTTATACTCAAAGATCTTAACAAATCTTTATGACCCTTATTCTTAAAAGGAAAAATTCTATTTTATTAAATGATTACATGCCTATTTCTTGTTACAATGTTACCTATATAATCATTTATACTCAAAGTCTCATTAGTTCCATATCTTATTCTGTCTTGGTTAATAAAGATCCTACTATCCCTTTCAAGAGGACCAAAGGAATTAGACAAGGAGACCACATTTCTCTTTTATTCACAATCTGTAAAAGGTACTTATTGGACTTGTCTCCTTCACGATCAATTAATCTCATAGCTTTAAATTCCATCGTAGATGCAAGATGTTACACTTGCTTGATCCACCAATTGTTGATGATATATTATTGAGTGGAGTATACCCTATTTCAATTCAGGTCCTCGTGGAATCTTTAATTAATTCAATTCTATGTTGAGATTGAATATAAAAATTCACAAAAGTTGGTACATATTTCATTTGATTCCTCTAATTAGAATGAGTTACTTACACTTATATCTAGCCTTAATATGTAGAAAATTTCATTCAAATAATTAGGCATCTCTATATTAGACAAGAGAGTTAGCTTTAAGGATTGCTATCCTTTATTTGATACAATGAAAAGAAGAATCTATCACTTGAACAATAGTTTCCTAACATATGATGGAAGCATCTAGCTTATAAACTTAGTCAGAAATAGCTTGCATATCTACTAGTTTTTTCACATTTTCTTTCCCTAAAAATTGATCAAGGACATTGAAAGAACTTTGAAATTTTTCTGTGGACTAGAGTCACTGACAACCACCTTAATGCCAAAGTTAAATGGGCAATAATGTGCACATGAAAATAGGAAGGAGGCTTGAGGATTGCCTCAATAAGTAGCACCAATAAGATGATTCTGGTAAAGAAAATATGAAATTTACTTACGAATTCCTAAAAAGTGTTAAACTTTTGGTTTTTTAAACTGAAATAATCATACCCATAGTCTTTTAGTTAGATTTTTAAGATGAAGGATATTAGGAATTAAGGACTCTAATAACAGATTGAGAATGGAGAGAAAGTCTAGTTTTGGTTTCATTAGAATGATCTAGGCCCTCTTCGCTTAAGTTCAAGCCTGTAAAATCTAAAGATCCTCATTCGTCCTAGTGCAAAACTTTAAAAAAATGATTAGTGATGGTGAATGGAGTTGTAGATATAGCAGCCTAATTCAAATTATAAGCAATATGCAGATTAGCTTGAGCGAATTCGCTGCATATTCAAAGTCTTCAACAGTAGGTTACGCCTTACACTGATCAAGCCTCTAAAAGTAGAAGTCACTTGGCGGAAGCTAGTTTGGTTTATAAGCACTTCCCTTAGAGCTTATTTCATTTTCTAGTCGGCTATTAGAAACAGCGTAGCTACCATGGACAAGCTTAGACTAAACTATCCACATCAGACTTGCTCTCTCTATCATCAATTCTTGGAAAGTTTAGATCATTTGTTTGAAATTTATAGTTTCTCTGCAACTTTCTAGAGTACTTCACTTCGATTCTAAAGGCTATTTGTCAATAACTTTTCATAATATGATCTCATTACTTAGGATAAACATGTTAGGTTCATGAGAAAAAGGGGATCAAAAAGTATTCAAACCTTTTATTTACTATGAAGTTTATGCCCTATGGATGATAAGGAATGCTAAAATCGTTAGAAGCAAATGAGAACCTATAAAACTATTTACATATAGTACTTTTTAAAGGATCAAATAATTAATTATCATACACAATATTCTCTCAAGTACAAGTTATAATCGTATATCACTTTGGGAGCTTCCTAAAATGCAATGATAACGTTTGTCTTTCGGACCTTTTAAGTCATTTATTTCTTCTAGTGATATTAGTTACCAGCCTAGTCCCTTTGTAAGCTATAATTCATCCATCTTGTTTCTGGTTTAGGTACTCTCTAAACCAAAAGACACTTTTCAATATTTTTTGTGAATGAAATTTTACTTTATCTTCTACGAAAAATATATATATACCAATTATTTAGGTGGTTCCTCTAACCATCATGGCTCATGTTGACTATTATTCATATATATTATAAATCATTTGTTAATTAACAATCGTAGTTTAGTTCATATATACTAGTTATAATGACCATAAATACTACCAAATTGATGGCTCTCAATATTTTCCTTCTTAGAATTAGTTTTTTAAAGAAACTTCAGATTTTGTGGAATTGTTACATATTTAATTTGGACTTTGGAAGCATAATGGTTCTCGTGGTCATAAAACAAACATTACATGGTCTAGATTTCACTTACGGATAAACCAAAAAGAAAGATAAAACTTTGTCCCTTTTATAAGATTATATTAAAAGAAAATTTAGAACCACCGACGAAACAATGCAGCAAGTAATGCAGCCTTTAGGTTCAACATCACAGATGATGAATATATGGATAAATCGAGAAACAATAAGGTGATTTAAGATCCAATCCTTAACTTGATAAGTTTAAATTATAACTAGCTTGCTTAACTCTCCCAATTTATAAAGATGCTATCAAAATTATCTAATCCAATAATTCTTTTAAACTTTCACATCCATAATTCTTAAAATAAGGATATAGTTAATGAATTAGAGTAAAGAGGTTTTTGGTTCACTACCAAGGAAGGAGACGAGAATCATAGATGTTGGCAAGGGAGCAAAATCATTATCTTAAAAAAAACATTTGAAGCAAGGATGTAATATGCTCCTGATTAGGAGGAGTTGTATTTATTTTAAAGGTATAATGTACAATGGATTGAGTCAGGCGATAAAAATACAAGTTTCTTCAATTAACCACCTTAGTTAAAAGAAGGCACAACTTGATAAAAACTCTTCAAAATAATGGACAAATTTGGGAAATGGATATCCTGAAAAGGGCGATTCAAAAGCACTTCAAGCAGTTATATAAATTTGAAATACTTCCACCAGTGTCTAGGCTTCCTACATAACCATATGCGACACTTCATTGACCTCTCCAAGTGACAACCGAACAAATTTTCACAGCAGTAATGAGCATCAACCCTTAAAAGCACCAATGCCAATGATTTAAATCCTCCGTTGCTTTAGAAAATGGGAGCTTGTAAGACAACAAGTGATTGATAGAGATGGTTCATTATGTCTTTTTTTAATTGTTGGTCCTTCCCATATAGGTTTATGCCCTACAATCAATCGCTTTTGTTGTAGTTTACTGATATATTATTTAAAGGCATTCTTTATCTTGTATATGTTTAGATGTATATGATAAAATCCATGAGATAATTGTACATTGTAAATAAAATTATAGTAAGATTATAATTATGAGATTCATATTACATTTATATATTATTCCTAAATGTTCCTAGTCATTGTTCTATTAAGATTGAATATTAATAGAACGTCAAAAAACTAACACACGTTTTGTTTTTCTTTGTGAAGGAAGTAGTCAATCTTATAGGCTAAAGTATAGAGATACTTAAAAAAACGTGTGGGTGCTTGTTAGAAAACAAGTTCACTGAACAGACCCCATATGAGAAATCTATTTGGAACATTACTTGTATGTCTATGGAATTCTCATTGTGATGATTGTATAAGTGATCCTTTGACTTGAGATCACCAAAGTTTATCTTATATAGGGATTGCTATATTTTAATACTATTTATGACCTATTTAATCATGGGTTGTTCAATCGACAGTCATTAGATGTAACATGAATTATATGGAGATAGTTGTGTGATCAAGATAGGATTCATTACCCTAAAGTAATTAGGGATAATGTTTAGTTGTTTATGATTAGTATTGATTCGGGAAATCCTTGGCCAAGGTGGAATGACGTTTTGTAAATAGTTTACAGATGTCATTAATTAAATCAATAGCTAATGGCGGAGAACTAATATAATTGGACTTAAAATAAAGTAGACATTAATTCCATGGTCTATGTCTAATCAGAATATTGATTGAAGAAATGATTGAATTATACAAAAAATCATACATAGAAAGGTTAGTCAAAACCACTTTAACATTCCTAAATATTTAAGTGGTCATGTTTTGTTGCTAGGTGTCAATCTTAATCTATGATTATAAATTGTTTAATTGGAGAATTAAAGATAAATTAAATTACACTTAGAAAAATTAAAAGGAGTTTTATTTTATCTAATTCTAATTATGAATTAGAATTATAATTTATAATCATTGCAAACATATTCAGGAACCTAATAGGTCTCACATATAGAATGAGTTGAAGAGAGCAAAGTTAATTTAATCAAGTTGGAATTGATTGTAAAGTTTGAGAAACTATATGATTAAATATGAGATATTTAATAAATAAGGATCAATATAAGATATTCAATCTTAGTTGGGCATAACTGGTATTTAATTAGAATTATTTATAATTTTAATTAAAGTTTAATTGAAATTAGAATTTAATTTCAATTAAATTACTAAAATGTCCAAAGCTTATTATAAATAAGCTTAAGTTGTATAAAGCTAGTACTTCTTACTTAACTCTCTTTGCAAGAATCACAGAGTTCTCTCAACATATTCTGTGGATACTATTAGAGGTTGGACACTTATGTGGTTATAGTGGTTGAGACGGATTGGTTTCAGAAATGATTCGAGGGATACAACAAGATAAAGATCAAGCTTTGGAATAAGGTACGAATTAAGTTTTTGCTTTATTATGATTTGTGTTAATCATTTTATAGAATTAAAAAGATCTTGGTTTTCGTAAATCATATTCTACTGTGATCGGGATCAGATTCTGACCCGATTTTCCAACAGTGGTATCAAAGTGACCTTTAATTCTATAATTTGATTCAGTTGTTTGGTTGTCATCAATAGAAATTTAGAAATTGAAAAATCAAATATGATCTGATGCTTGAAGAAACTGTCGTTGTTCTTTGATTGTTTTGCGATTTCAGTTTCTATATGTGTTTTTGTTTTCTGGAAAACAATGGTTGTTTTTACATTTTGTGTATTGTAGATGAAAAGTTCAACCGAAAACCCAGAACGTAGAGAAACTGAATGGGTGTTAGGTTTTGTTATTATTTGTGTTCTAGAAAAACTACCCATATGTATATTTGGTTTTTTTGGCAACTGTTAGGCGGTTGGTTTTCTGACTAGTTGTTTTTAGCCTTGGAGAATGCTTAATGGGTTACGTATGGTGTTGGTGAATAAGTCACCAACTGATGGTTAGGAGAAGCTTAAATCCTAAGTGAGTAGGGGGAGTCTGAATTCGTCATCAAAGAATCAAGACTAATGTCTCTTATGTTCTATTGAAAGTAGGACTTGGTTTGAAACACCTTCCTGAACTGGAATCTAAAAACACTACCTCCATATTGGAATCCTTTTCTCCTCAAGTTAAAAACATAATTTGATTTGATTTCTGGTTTTGGTTAGGTATTGGGTTTTGCCTGCGTTTTGGAGTTATCTTTGTGTTTGTGCATTCATAAAAACATTTGTTTAGAGAATTATTATTCGATTTTTTCTAATCAAGGAAAGATATTTTCTAATGGCACTAGAAATAGTTTTCTAATTGGATTATAATATGCTACTTGTATAACTTTGAAAAGGAGTTTTTCTCAATTATAATTAGTAAGTAGAATAATTTATTGAAATTTGTTTTCAATTAAATTTGATTAAAAGTAGTTAAGATAATTGCAAACAGTTTCCAGTTGGATTTAAAAATTATTTCAAATCAACTTAAATTTTTTTAGAATATGAATTTAATTCATTTAGGAATCAATGGGTTCGATATAATTTAAATTTTCTAAAGAGTTGGAAATATTATTTTAGATTATGAAAATCAACAAGTAGAATGAAACGAAGATTGATATTTTATGCATATAATTTGATTATCATTGTATAAGTTGCATGCTTTATTTATATGGTTGATATATATATTGAATGCATGTTAAATTGTATGTTTTATATATGTGATATTTTCTATGCAAATTTATGATTGTGAGATGAATGAAATTAAAATCTGTTGTTAAATATTAAGTACAAGTTAAGAATGTGATTGTTGCCTTCCATTGTTATAAGAATAAACCAGAGTTCTATTTATTGTAGGCTTGTTGAGCAAACTCAATGCCGCTTTAACCCGAACATGTTTAATCTTATAACAATAGGTTCTACTTAACTAAATTTATGTGATTTGGATGAGCAAACTTATGATCACATGAATTTAAAGGTAGAGATAGGAATTACATATAAGATATGTTTTGGAAAAAGTTGTCACATAGTGGATCTAAGAGTCACATGAGATGTGATTGATAAAGTTGTTATATACGTAATTTAAGTTTAGTTAATTTGTTGAGCAAACTCAAGATCAACTATACTTGAATGGGATCCTAACCCACTAGAAAGATTAGAGTAATCTTTTTGAATAGTAGTGAGGCTTATTATTTCGAATAAAATAGCGGGAGTATCCAAATATATGATTGAAGTCCTAATCTCATTTAGTTGTCACGGCATATAATTGATTGCTTGCTTTCTTACATTTATTTTGTTCTGAGTGAAACTCACCTTGTTTAGTATAGTTGATACTACGTTAGTGAACCAAATTTCTTAGGCATAGGTTATATTTGAGAAAAGTTCTTAAAAGTTAGATAAATAAATTTTTGTATGCCTATTGTTTTATTTTGCTATTAATCATTCTTAAGGATTTGAAATTTAAATTTTAAGATATATATCAAAATCATATAGATGACAAAATGGATTGACATTTTGACTTGACTAATGTCTTATAAACTTTGACGACAACATGTAAGATATATGTCAACATCATGATAGCAAGATGTAAAAGGTTGTATATAGTATAGTTGAAAGGTATAGTACCTTGGTGGAATTGTTTCACTTAATTTAGCCTACTATAAGCATAAACATAGACATCAATTAAAGGCTTTGCTATAGTATGATAATAGTTGTCATAAGAAGAAAAATGATTGCATAACTTATCTTGCCAATACTTGATATGATAAAGATCATATATTTTTCTAATTCATGCTTATGAGTATTTGATACTAAATTTTGATTCAACATTATTATAATGTTCAAAGCATGAGAAGAAATATATTGTTAAGTAAAAGTAGTTTATCCAATTTTATACAAATAGCTTGTATGTGTTGGATCAAAGGAGACATAGTTAACATAAATGGCAAGACCAAAAAATTAGGTAACCAAGTCTATCCTTTTATGCCACATTAGTTGAACCAACATAATGAGAATAATAAAGTTACATATAAGGACATGTGTATCCTTATGATTATGAATTGTATGAAACTTGTGAAACTTGTCTAGTGGAAAAATAACCAAATCAACCTTTGGTGAAAGGATGATGATTGTATTGAGTTTAAATTTGTACATGTGATGTATTCGATGGAATAACAATTCATATAGGATAATACTTGTATTTCATTATATTACTAATGACTTTATGAGATAAAGTCATATGTACTAAATGAAATAATGATTTAACAATTTGAAAAGTTCAAATTGTTTAAATCAAAATAGAAATTAAGTATTGAGAATGTTGAAACACTTCGACAAGATCGTTGTGTTGAGTTTTAAATTTTTGGTTATCTATAAGGAATGAGATTCTCTGGTGAATACCTTCACAACTAAATTCATAAGAGTGTGAATTTATATAAGGAGGAAATTACAATATGAGATATTATATGATGTAATAGTATTTCTTCAATAGCAATGGCTAGTACAATGAATTACCTTTAATGGTTCCAATTAAATCAATTAGCAAGATTTCATATTAGATATGAAATGCTAAGTCTTTGAAAGAGTTAAAGTTGATGATTCAAGGATGTGATGATTGGTTGAAGCATACATTATCCATCAAGTTTAGAATTAAATAAGATAATAATAAAAAGGTTATGAGATATCCAAAAGGTTGGATATAATCTTACGGAACTATTGAATAAATTATTTGTTCAATGTATGCTTATAGGAGAATGGTTTTCAAGATAAGTAATAGGAGTAAGATGAAATTTGAAAGGTTCAAATCTCATGATAATACATCTAATTGCAACTATTGCCTTTATTAATACATTTGATGTATAGTTCAAAGGTATGAGACGTTGAAAGATTCACTTTCATTATAAATTCAAAGAGTTTATTTTGAAGATGATTGTGAATTTATCATGTCTGCAAGAAGGTCAATGGGAGTATAGTTGTCCTCTTCAGTGGGAATATGTGGAGACATATTGCTCACAGAGAACAACAATTCTAACTTTCAATTGTTGAAAACAAAATTATCCAAGAACAACTCTTATTGGATATGAAAAGGTAACAACTTAATTCTGGGAATTAAATCTATAGAGATAGATTAGACGTTGTTAACTTATTCTAAATCCAAATATATAGATAATGTACTAAAGATGTTTAGTATTTGAGATATTATATATTTGTGAAGTATTAAAGATATCCATTACTTTATGTGTGAGTTGATATTTAAGTTCAAGATAGTAAGGATACAACTTTAGAAGTAAATCCTAATTAAGGTTTATTTACTTAGAACAATATCATTTAGGGTTTGAAAGCTTCCAATGTAGCAATTGGTTGCTAATTAAGTCATAATACATTTTTCATTTAGTGGAAATGATTAATCGGATCAATAAGTTCTTTAGTGATCTTGATATAGTTCCTTACATTGTTTAAGACAGTAATGTACTGTAGAACATTAAAGCCATTGGCATACATAAGGAGCTAATGTCTCATTAAAGATTCAAGAATGTGTTTAGGCAAATTTTCTCAATTATAATGCTAATTAATAAGGGAGTTGTAAGTTTTAAGCAAGTGCTCACTATAGAGAATCTTGTAAAATTCTCTCATTAAGCCATTATTCTACCAGTATAATAATCTTCATATGGTAATATGGTTTGAGATACTTAAACGATTGGCTTAGTGCAAGTGGGAGATTATTGGTTTAAGCCCTACAGTTAATCGCTTTGGTTGTAGTTTAGTAACAAATTATTTAAAGTCATTCTTTATCTTGTAAATGCTTATATGTATATGATAAGTCTATGGGATAATTGTACATTCCAAACGAAATTATAATGAGATTATAATTATGAGATTCATATTGCCTTTATGTATTATTCCTAAATGTTCCTAGTCATTGTTCTATTAAGATTAAACATAATATATCGCAAAAAGACTAGCACACTTTTTGTTTTTCCTCATGAAGGAAGTTGTTGATCTCATAGGCTAAAGTATAGAGATACTTAAATAAATGTGTGGGTGCTTGTTAGATAAAAAATTCACTGAACAGAACCGATATGAGAGATCTATTTGGAACATTACTTGTATGTTTATGGAATTCTCATTGTGACGAATGCATAAGTGACCCTTTGACTTGATATTACCAAAGTTATCTTATATATGGATTGCTACGTTTTGATACTATTTACAACTTATTTAAATATGAGTTATTTTATCGGTAGTCATTGGATGTAGCATGAATTATATGGAGATAGTTGTGTGATTAATATAAGATTCATCACCCTAAAGTAATTAGGGAGAATGTTCAGTTGTTCTCGCCTAGTATTGATTTAGGAAATCCTTGGCCAAGATGGAATGACATTTTGTAAATAGTTTACAAATGTGATTAATTGAATCAATAGCTAATGGTAGAGAACTAATATGATTAGACTCAAAATATAATAGATATTAATTACATGCTCTATGTCTAATCAAAACATTAGTTGATGAAAGGAATAAATTATACTAAAAATCATGCACGGAAAGGTTAGTCAAAATTACTTTGACATTCCTAAATATTTAGGTGGTCATGATGCGTTGCTACACGTGAATCTTGATCTATGAGTATAAATTGTTTAATTGAAGAACTAAAGATAAATTAAAAGGAGTTTTAATTTATCTAATTCTAATTATGAATTAGAATTATAATTTATAATCATTGCCAA
>JANIIA010359762.1:0-39305 GCA_027478495.1 Erythroxylum alaternifolium | reverse complement strand
CAGTCAATCCACAAACGAAATCAATCACAATGAGAGTTGATCACAACCCTCAAGTCATGCCAAAGACTTTTGGTGCTCTTCCAATTTAGCTCCATAAATCTTTGAATTTTTCCATCTTATATAAATTATATGAATTTTTCCAAGCCTCCATTTCCATGCACAGGCCCACCTGATTAATAGCACTTGTCTCCAAGTTCATGACTTTTGACTTACTGTGAGCCATATGCTACTTGTTGAATTGGTCCACGCCTAATCCAGTCAGTGACTTTGAGCCATATGCTACTTGTTGAATTCGTCCACGCCTAATCTGGTCAGTGACCGCACTGTATAGAGTCCAGATCCTCCATCCAATATAACCCTATTTTATTCTGTTAAACTTAAAAAATATCGTGGTTATTTTTAAATTTTAAACACGCTGTTACACTTTTGTCTAACTCAAAATGTGTATAGATTATTAACTAAGCTGAACCAGTCGATGTCCTCTCTGATGTCTACTTCAGAAATCTCACTCTCTTTTCTTCGCCATCCAACCGATGTCTCTTCTTCATATGACTTCAGAAATCCACTCTCTTCTCTTTGCCTCTTTCTTACCGTGTAAATTTATCTGACAAGGATGAAGCATGAATACCATCAAGCATTTTATTTGTAACCCTGTCTATTGGAGCATTCACGACCTAGAGCATGCACGGCCATGTAGCATAACTCACCGCCGTGCAGTGTCGTGAGTTGTTAAGAACAACCATGATTTTGAATTAATTAATACAAACGTTAACAAAAAATTTAATAATTGAAATTAAGAAATAAATGTAAAAAAGAACGGATATTACCAAATAAGTTTTTTATATTTATTTATTTGTGCATTAAGGAATTAAAATGAAAATTAACATATTACAAAAATACAATATTAATATATTCATTACAAATAAGATTATGATAATAATGATGATTGTAATCGATAATTATTTGTCATTTCCAAAGCAATGTTTAACTAAGATTTCCCACCATTTAACTTGTTTATTTATGCGTGTGATCCGATTTTCATGTGTTTGAAACTTTATTTTCCTTTTCACAAAGCAAATTAACTTTGTTGGTAAATATCACAACATTTGAAGAAAGACGAATCACAGCAGGGAAAGGTAATCATTTGACGATTTTCAAGTATCTTTAACTATTGTTTGTTTTGTTTTTGTTAGTTATTTTTATTATCATTCCCTGTAACTCTCTCTATCTCTGTGTTTAACCAATTCTTGAGCTTATTTTTTTTACCATTCCTCTATCTCTAATCAATTATTGAGGAATGGCTCAGCAGATCAATTGAGTTTGTCGCCCATAATGCATTATTTTATTAATTTACTTTCCTTTGGTAGTTGTTGAATTGAATTTGTCATTTATGTTTTTCTTATAATAAGTGTTGAAGATATTTCGAATTCATTAGTATCTAACCTTTTTTTTTCTATTTATAGTTTCTGTTTTTACATATACGTGAGTGATAATTAATGTATATTGTAAATGTTGAGTTGCTTAATATTGACTTGTGGTTAAGAACTTTTAAAACATATTATTCATTTTATGGGAAGAATTTACCGTGAAACTTTGTCTGTTATAAGAATTAAATAAGATATGCATGGCAAATTAAAAAATATCCCAGTATTTTCTTAACACTCCTTTTTAGTTGTGTTAATAATTTTATTTGAAAATAAAGCAACAATAGTAGTTCCTTTGTGAATTTGACAAGTGTAGAAATAGAAGGTAGATCTATTCCATATCATCATTTAGATTATGAAATTAAGAAGGTGCAACATAAGAATGATATTGGCATTGGAAATGAGAGTAGTAATATGAATTCAAGAGATTTGGTTGGCAATAAGACTCAAAAAAATAAATTCAACTGATTTGGTTGCCAATGAGACTTGAAATATGAATTCAACTGATTTGGTGAATTCAAATTAATTAATTAAAATATAATTAGTTAATTAGTTAAAATATAATAAGTTTGTATTTCACAATATTTTTTACAAACCAACTATCATCAACGATAATAATAATCATTCCTTCCAACCATTATCAATGGTAATGATAATTATTCCTTTCTCTTAACCAACCATCATAATTATAATATTAATATCCATTCCCACTCTTCACTATATTTATTCTCATTCCTATTACCATTATTCTGTACAAACGAACCGCTCCCTAAGTTTATTCCACTCTTTACTCTGTTTTGGGTTTATAACAGTTGACTTCCAATGAATATGAAGCTGAGAGAGACAATATTGCTATTTTCTCCATCCAAATTTACGTTGTTGAGTATTATAATATGTTTTTCTTTTCTGCTTTAAATAAATGTAAATTTGGTAACAAAGAAGGTTATGGATTGAATCTAAATAATATTATTTTGTAG
Source organism: Erythroxylum alaternifolium (assembly GCA_027478495.1). Taxonomy (NCBI): domain Eukaryota; kingdom Viridiplantae; phylum Streptophyta; class Magnoliopsida; order Malpighiales; family Erythroxylaceae; genus Erythroxylum; species Erythroxylum alaternifolium. The sequence goes on along the minus strand of JANIIA010359762.1, from coordinate 36,904 downwards.
TCAACAAATTCTTTAATTTATTGATTAAAATAGTATTGTTTTCTATTTTTATTTAATTATTAAAATTATTTTATTTATTTAATCTGATTCAAAATATCTCGAATCAAGTTATAACAATTCTTTTAAATCTAAATTTCAATTTAATTTATTAAATTTGATCCAACCGATCGGGACCATATTAGAATTAATATGTACAACCATTTATAAATTTTAATCACTTATTTTTTACGAAAGCCAATATCTGTTCACAACGTAACAAATTCGAAAAATAAATGGAAGTTATTGATTTATTATTAAAAAATTATGATGAAATAGTAGCAACACACTTGTACTAAGTTAACTTTTACGCAACGATCTAAGTTAACTTTTAAACTTAAACTAAACTAATTAAATCTGACTCTAATCAAATTAGTTTGAGTCGGTAATAAAAATCGAGTTGGATTGTTATATTTAAAATATTTAATTAGTCTATGTTCAATGTTCATGCCAAATATGTTTTTAACCTAAGTCTATGAACAAGAGTTTTAATTTGTTTGGAAAATTTTAAATATATATATTTTTAAAAATATATATTATAAAAATCGAGTTTAGTTTTTCAAAATCTAAACAATTGAACATTTTCTAGTTAACCCGTTGTTATCCATGCTAATGTATCCAACTAATTCTATCATTTATATTTAGAATTAGGTTAGGCAAACTCGAATCCAACCAAAAAATTGATATTTAAGTTCGGACCAAGTTCTATTATTTAAATTTTGAGTTTCTAATCAATCTAAGCCAAGCGCAGAAGCATGAAAATTTTAAAGAAAAAAGTTCAAGTCATACTCGAAACTTAATAAACTTTGATCGAACTTGTTGACTTTGATTGGATCCGGTTTGGTCCTAGTCAAAATATCATCTTTAACAAAGACATCAAAATTTTAAATACTAGTTAAAACAAGTTTATTATTTGAATATGATTCCCGGCTTGATTAAATATTCAAAATATATAATTTATGAGCAATTACCAATATTTTATAAATTGGACTGGAAGTTAAATTAGTAAAAACAAGAGATTTAATGTTTAAAAGCTTTAACCTATATTAAACAGTCATAAAATCAGTTGAAAATTGAATAATTTAGAATATGTTTGAAAGATTGTTAAAATAAATTAAATTAAAAAGTAAAAAATTGATCAGTTTACAACTTTTACGGCTAAATCGATTTAATTTTTTAATTATTTGTTATTACGATACGCTCAATTATTAAGAAATGCAAAATATATAGTTTGCTATTGTAATCTCTTGCACGTGAAAATTGGACTAAAGGTATGTCATCTATAGCTGTAATTACAGAAATAGAGGTCAAATGTGTACCGTTATTGATAAGTTACTTTGTGGGCCGCTTTATTTTTCTATATTTGGTCGTTAGGAGTTGACTTTACTCATGAAACAACTACTTTTCTACAACTTAATGCATTAGACAGTTAATCAGTTACTTGTGTTTGTTTAATTTTATTTAAATAATATGCAGAGGGTCCCTTTTTCGTAGAAAAAATGCTGTAATATAAAAAGATTGTACGCATATATTAATTAATATTATAATTTCTATCACACATTACACTAAATTATGGTTAAATATATTAGAAATTATTGTAATTTGACTTTTTTAATTTCAATTTTATATCAAGTGTTTTCAATGGTTGCCCTATAGGCCAAATCAGTCCCAGTCCAATTCGAGTCACAACTTTTCTAAATAAAACGATACCGTTTTACTTAAAAGAGTTAGGTCTCAAATAAGCCTAAACTTTGACAACTCAGACTTGGACTCAATTAAAAACAAGACGTTGTTTTATATTTTAATTTTTTTAAAAAATTATAGAGACCGGTTCGTGAGCATCCCTAATATTATGTTAACTTTCCATATATTTTTGGTTTAATTATAAAAAATTCAAAATTTACTAAATTTGCAATAATATCTTGAACATTCAAAAGGAATGCTAAATTACTCAAATCTTTAAATTTTTAGCAAAAACAGCTTGACATTAAATTTAAATAACATGATTAATATATTTTATCACGTGATTGCAACATATTATATTTGTGTCAAAGATAAACTTTAACGTTTAATAAATTAAAAATATCAAACACCTTTAAATTATTATGAAATAAAACGTACGAAGGATTGTATAATTATATTAGAGTTATTGATATTTTAATTTATTAAATTATAAAATTCATACATTTGGCAAAATTACAAATCTAGCGTATCTCACCACGTCATCCACTCTGTTATTATCAAACAATCTATGTTAAAAATTAAAAATTGAAACATTTTGGGGTCACTTTCTAAAATTTGGACTATTGTTACAAAATTGAATAAGGTTTTAAATTTTTTTTAACAATTAGCCTTATACTTTTCATTTAAATTCAATACGATATCATTTCGAAGAAGTCATGAATAAACAAATTAAAAACTATACAATATTATTTTTAAATGATAATTTTGTGTAATAAACGTGGTACTTGTTGGTCTCGCCCTCTAGGGAATAATCAAATTGGTAGAGTAAAAAAGTATAGGGCTAAAAAATCTTGTGTTCGAATCTTCCTATCTACACTTTCTTGATTGAACTTGTCGTACATGACTTACCTAGTACGAAGTACCCAATTGGTGTGATTTGTAGGCTATTGCATTAGCGTATTTAAAGGATAACGGTTGCGGGTTTCTCTGTTTCAAAAAAAAATTGATGGTCTCGTTAAGTTAATTTAATTAAGTTGTTAATAAAAAATTAAAAAAAGGAAGCAGAAATTTAGAATTATTTTGACGCCGGCCAAATCTTTATAGAACATAATGCATGCATCACAAGCAACAAATACAGGTATTTAATGTCTTTCTTTACCCTATTGACTTTCTCAAGGAAAGTCAACCCCAAAACCTTAAAGATTATAATATAATATAATTGTATATAAAAATTGGTTGACTTTTTCAATGTCAAAACATAATAATTTTATATTTCAAAACAAATATGTTCTTTTTTTAAGGCATTAAATTCAAAAAAAAATAAAAATAAAAATTGGTAAAATCCCAAGAGACATGGAAGATCCCTTGCTTTGATATGTATGATTATATTATTAAAATAACTCCTTAGCTTGACACACCTTCGTTATGTTCGGTGGTGGAGTTGACTTCAGATCAGGGCTATATATATAGGTGTGTCTGTGTGTGTGTGTGACAGTGTGGTTCAAGGACAGAAAAGTGAGAAACAGAGAGATGAAGAGCAACCAAGTTCGCTTGAACTGTGGGATTACAATGCCAGTACTTGGGCTGGGCACTTACTCCTCTGAGAATGACAGGGACGTCACAGAACAGGCAGTTCATGCAGCTTTGAAGGTACGCTTGTTTTCTGCTCTTTTTTTTTTTTTTTCCTTCATTTCTTGTTTCATAGGGGGTTGTTAGATAAATCGGCATCCATTGTTGCTCTTCAGGGGCATTGCAGCTCCCTTTCTAGATTATATCTGGTACATTAGTTAACAAGAACCTGCATGCAACTTGTGATTGTTATTGGGTTGCAGTAACTTGTAGTTTTCGTTCTTAAACCAGACATTGGGTTTGTTTCGTTTGTAATGCAGATGGGTTACAGGCATTTTGACACAGCAAAGATATACGGTTCAGAACCAGCTGTTGGAAGTGCATTGACAGAGGCAATTCGTAACCAAGTAGTTGACAGGGACGATGTGTTTGTGACGTCTAAACTATGGAGTAGCGATCATAGCGATCCTGTTGCAGCTCTCAAGAGAACTCTCAAGTAAGAACGAAATGTTTGATTGGAATATAAGTTTTTTTCCAATTCATCAGGAACTTGAATATGCTTCTGTTTGATCACCTTACCAAATCCTACCTGTAATGAAACTGGAAAAAGTTTAGCAGATGTCCGTGAAATCGTTGTACTCTGATAGTACAGTACGGTGATGACAGCAATGGAAGATTTGTCCAGCATGTGTAGCGATGATATCAGAATCTGATCGAATATATGTAGAGAGCATATCAGTATCGAAATCGAGCTTCGAGCACACATATATATGAAACCAAATCTTAGGTGCAGATTTTGATGACAGATAAGCTTGAAAATGCATGTGGGTGTGTGATTTAGAGGTCTAAGTAGCAAGATTATGGCCTAGGAAATCAGCTAGGATTTTGGCATTATTCCATTACAATCTTCTTCGTTTACATAAACAGATCTAACCCATATCTTTTATTCATTTTCTTAATCTGTAGGAACTTGGGCATGGACTACTTGGACATGTACTTGGTGCATTGGCCAGTTAAGTTGAAGCCATGGGCTTGTTATCCTCTGCCTAATGAAGAAGATTTTGAAAAATTGGATTTGGAGTCTACATGGGCTGGAATGGAGAAATGCTTGGAGTTGGGCTTGTGTAGGTGTATTGGCGTCAGCAATTTCTCCAGCAAGAAGATTCAGTGGTTGTCAGGATTTGCTTCAGTAACTCCAGCAGTCAATCAGGTAGCGAACCATCTTAATTGCATTCAGAACCTGAAAAGCAGAGAGCTTGGAATTGAACTTTCTGGTTGTTAATAGTACCAAAGAGCATTTTGAATTAAATGGTTTCTTGAAAGACTCCCAAGTCAACAGGAAAAAACTTTCCAGGCCTGAATCCTGAAATTTGACTCCAAACATGAAGACTCAGGCCTAGAAAAACAGGATTTGGCTGATTGACATTTCTGTTTTCTATCACTAAATTCAACAATATTTTCTTACGGTCTAATTACGTGTAATGTTACATTGCAGGTGGAAATGCATCCAATGTGGAAGCAAAGCAAGCTCCGGGAGGCGTGTGGAGACTACAGGATCCATGTAAGTGCCTATTCACCACTTGGTGGTCCTGGAAATTCGTGGGGTTCTACAGCTGTGGTCGAAAGTCCTATCATACAATCCATAGCTTACAAGCACAATGCAACTCCTGCACAGGTACCTAGCAAGAAACTGTTTTTCATTTTGTTCAAGCTTCACCTGCTGATATCTGATCAGTACCATTGACTGAATGTTTACGTATTCTGCAATGAAATTTGTTCAGGTTGCTCTAAAATGGGGATTGTCAAAAGGATCGAGTGTGATAGTGAAGAGCTTTAATCAAAGCAGAATGAAGGAAAACATGGGGGCATTTGACGTCAGTTTGGATGATCAAGACATTCTTGAGATCGATAGGTTGGAGGAGATGAAGATCATGAGAGGGGAATTCCTATGTAACCATACAACTAGTCCTTACAGGACACTTGAAGACCTGTGGGACGATGAGATTTGATTGATCATATGATTTCCTTAGTATCTGCTTGCCTGTTATTGGCTACTAATCCATATCCATTGTATCAGATTCTAGTCCTGTAATGAAATGACAAATCAGGTATGTCACTGTCTTCACAGACAGGAAATGTAACTTGTGAGCAAGTAAAATGCATTATACATCTTTTCTCTGGTTCTTCACTGGGAATTATAAGCAGCAAATCTTAGCAAGCACCAGTCAACCACACCTGGTAACTATTGAAGAACGTAGAACTGCAAAATGGGCTACAAAATGGGCTACAAAATGGTCTGGTTTATATGTAAGTATCAAAGACTTTCTTGCTCAAATCACAAGAGTAACAACAATACGATCACTAAGAAAGGAATATATATAAATCTGTGGAGAATTAGCTGCATTAGCAAATTATATAATCTATAAGATTACAACATGTTATCCAGCTTATTCCAGGCATCGAAACCGAAAAGTAGTTTTGTCAGGTACGGCCGCAGCATCATCATGAAAGAAATGGTCTGCTCATAATCTTGTTTTCACTTGTTTCAGCTTTACTTTATCCTTGTAATTTTTTCCCATTGTCGAACCACTGCATCAAGGGCCACAACATATTTACATACGAATGAAACAAAGGCCAGACATCATATGCGATAAAGATGGAAAACATGCAAATAATGCATATGTAGATAAATAAAACAAAAGGGAACTGACTGGTCAGGCTGGCAAATTGATCCAGATGATTGGAACGACTTTATACGTTTATATGAATAAGCACAAGAGCAATTGCACACCTACAAGTATCCGTAAGCAAATTGTTGAAGATCCACTTCTCACCTCTTAATGTCCAAGGTGACACCTGAAGGTAATCTAACTTTCAGGTTGCTGCTTACTGTTTCCATTTGAAACTGATGAAATGCCTTGCTCAATGCACTGGGCGACGAAAGGTGTTAGGAAGGAAAGATTTATATAACAGAATAAGATATATAACGAAACCAGAAGGACTGATGGTAGTGTGCAGTAGGGATGATCTTAAAAAGTTGAATGTCACATAATTCAACATACAAGAACAAAGTCGGACTACGCCTATCGATTATCATGATGTGAATGTAAAAAATGTAAAATAGCAATCATCGTAAGATGTGTTGATAAAAGAACATCAATAAAGGAGAAATATCAAATAAAAACTTTAAACTGAAAGTTGTCCTAACAGAAAAGAAAAAAAGGAGTGATACTAAAGAAGAATTTTTAGGAGGGTGATAGCAACAAATCAATTGACTCTTTTCCGAAGGCAGCCACATCTAAATCCAATGTTTATGGAAGCAGAATAACAAGGGTAGCTCTTGGATCCAACCAAATAAAGCTTGAAGGCATAAATTGCAGATAAGCATCTTGGTATTGAAGTGGAATTCTACAGTCCTGACAAGGAAAGTACCTGAAGAAGATATCCATGCAGCCAATCCAGAGTTTGAGGGAATGTTGTTGCTGAGATATTGACAACTGTTAAACCCTGCTCCCCACCCCGCACAAAAAAACTATTAAGGGATCATGACGAGATGAGAAGGTTTACAGCAAGAACTTTGAATTCCAACTTAAAATAGTTGAGGCTTCAAGAAAATAATAACACCAAAACTAAAAGCATATATACTTCGTACTCTATTTTTAAGTGAATCTTCAACGTTACTTTATAAAAACCCTTCTCTGTTTCAGTATATATCATTCCTTGAACAAAATAAACAAAACAAAACGAGATGTTGGTGCGAAGTTATAAAAAGCAAAAACTAAGAGATGCTGACTTGAATAGCAGAATAACCACACCTGGGACTCAAAAGAGCACAAGTAATCCTGAATCGTTTTCAAATTGGCAATCAACCTTTCTTTACTTTTGATTTGGCATTTATCATTAAACATTCGTGTTGAGATCCATTCATCAAGTAATGCCTGCAGAAAGAAAGCATAATTGAGGAAAAAAAGAAGAAATAATGAGCTTAAGCTTTGCACACGTAAAGGATCGACCTTATGATCAAAGGGGGCCATCTTTAGAGCTATAGGTATAATTATTGGTTCAGCACCAGACTTTTCTTTTCTCATGGGATTATTTCCATGTCCTTCAGAATCTTTAGTAATTTCACCTGCATGATCAAAAATAAGTTACCAAACTCTGCAATACTGTTAAAAAAGAAGATTATAAGAAAGTTGCCACCCTAACATCACACTCTTTGCAGATATCCCTGACATTCTGATAGAAACAATGATTTCTAAATCCTTCCAAGCAGATAAGTAAACCCACACACAGAGTAAGAATCACCTTTGTTGTCTGGAATACTTTCTGCGGCATCTATAGTTTCTTGGGAATCCAAGGGCTTGTTTAACTGATCTCCAGATTTCACTTCTGAACTCAAATTAGTATCAATGCAGTTGCCATTTTCGTCATGATACCCACCAATGTTTGTAGAATTATTATATGTTTTTCTAGAAGGATCATTTTCAGATGTCACAGACACCGAGCTTTTTTCTTTGTTCTTTTCTAACTTATTTTCCTCATCCATTAAATAAATGCTTGGGTCCAAATGTATCCCCTACAAGTTTTTAAGAAATATGTGGATCAGTCAACAGAGTGGAGCATGACTACCAGAATTAAGCGGAGAAAGCAGAGAATGAGAAAAAAGATGAAAAGATATAGTAGGAAAAATTTATGGTGAAGTAACAGTAATTATTAATTTTCACACCATAAAATACTAGATGAGCGATACAGTCTGTCAAATTCAGGAAAACCACATCATGAATTAGTTTTTGTCTGAGAGTGGTGGGATTGTTTCGAGAACTCTATGATCTTGTTGCATAGTTCCTTTACAAGCTCCAGCAGACATTTCCTTATCAGGGAATAGAGTGTCTCACATCTCAAAAAGTTTGCTCTAATTGCACTAGCAAAATCATCTACACACAAAAATGCCACACAAGAAGAACCTCGATCCAACTACACACAAAAATGCCTGCACAAGAAGAACCTCGATCCAAACTTTCTCCTCTTCTATATTCATTAGAGTCCCCTCATAATTATTAAAGATAAGATGTTTAAAACTAATATTGAAAAACGTTATTCATGGATAGAAAGTGGGACTGAAAGTGCATATGATGAACAATTTAATGCAAACGTCATGTTATCAATAAATTTGTATGAAAGCAAACACAAAGTACCATAATAATAAATTACATGGATACGATAAAATGCAGTTGTAAGCAAAGAACCATAAATATGTTATTCAAACCTCAATTATAATTGGCTTTCCATCTTTCATAGCCTTTTTCAGATCACCTGCCAAACCTACAAGGCAAGCATTAAATCAGCTAACTAAAGAGAAAAAGACCTACACACTTGTACAGATCACTGGCAGGCTTTGTCACTAAGAGAAGAAGAAAAGTCTGAAATCTTCCCACAAGACAAAGAAATAGAAGAAAGAAACTTTTGGAAATATTACTGCAAATTTTTTACTACCTTTGCGAACAACTCTGCATTCTCTACAGAATTCAGTCACTAACTCCTCAGGAGAGCTGAAGTCCCGTTCCCATACTGGAATAGATGCCAGCGGCGCACTATTTCAGACAGAAGATAATAAGCAATTCTGAATAATCCACCAAATATAAGGCTATGGACAATATGACAACATGCTACATATTGTCAAGAGGCTTCAGCTTCCAAAGCCAAATAACAATAATGCAGAAAAGAGAAAACTATATACTCTGGACAGAAAGGAAAATCTCCTAATTAAACTCCTCATTGATGACCCCTTTCCCAATTAGAAATTGTAAAATAGCTCCAGGCAATACATTTCCATTGTAATGCTCCCAGCCCAAAACTTTTAAATTGCAAGAGATTGCATAGAGTTGTTTGCAAAACACAGTTTAGTAAAATAAAGACATACTCTGTAGACGTCCGCAGCAGTTCATACACCATTTCGGTCTGTCCACAAAAAAAGACATAATGTCAAAGGCATCAGATCACAGTCCCAACTGTATTTTCATATAAGAGATGGAATGGAAAAAGCCAGAACAATTATGGGAAAGAAGAAAACCTGCAAGACATTGGGCAAGTTCAGCCTTTGTGCAAGTTGGGTGGCTATTGTAGATTTTCCAACACAGGCAGTTCCACAAACAAGGATGACCAAAGGAACTCTTTGGTGATGAAATCTTTAAAAAAGGAAAGGTAAGGAAATACAATCAATATTAATTGTCTGCATGCAATACTTACTCTTTGGTGATGAAATCTTTAAAAGAAGAAAGGTAAGGAAATACAATCAATATTAATTGTCTGCATGCAATACTTAAAAGTAACTCATAGAGTACATCAAAGGCATAAGGACGATTCTCAACGAACGGAAGAGAATAAAGAAATAAATAAACCTTGTCATCATCTTGTAACGATTGATGTATTCTTCCCCGTAACCCCTCCGCTCCATAAGCTGTCAATAAACAAATACAATTTAGCATTTACTGAAGTCATTCCATCAGTATCATGAAAATCAAATGACAGCGTAATTTCTCCCACAGAATAGAACTTAACCCTCAACTTTCACTAGGCAATGCAAAATAATAATATGTAAGAAGAAGGAAGTAAGCATGCCTTGAATAGGTTAGCTTCCAAATCAGATTGAGAGCTGCCAGAACAAATAAAAGAAACAGAGAATTATTCGAAAAACTGAAAATATAAAAAACAAACAAACAAACAGATAAACCAAAGAGAGATGGCATACACGTCAAGAAGGCTGTTATCCACAAGCAGCTTCTTAAGTTCAAGTGCAATTTTGACAGCTACATGATTTGGGATCTGAAAATCATTCAAGTCACAAACACATATATCAAAAAGCTTACTGACACTAATCTTACTCAAACCCCACAAATAGAATGGCCTGAAAAAGCCTCATTCTTTAGAAGTAAAGGCACACCAAATCAAGCCACTATATCAGTATCATAAAGCGATCGTTAAGGATTTTATGTTTCGTAACTTCAAGCTAAGAATTTAAATTACAGTAAGGGATTCCAAAATATATAAAAGGGTTTAAGAAAAAAGTTAAAAAACCTTAGTGACAGTCAACATTCTGCTTAGCAAGAATCTGGATAGAACGTAGTAGTGATCGGCGTTATCACCCAGCCACACCTTTACCTGTTAAACCAACATCAACCCATTAAACAATGGTGCTTTGTTCGTCGATTGACAGAATTACAAAGAAAACAAACGATGATCCACAAAAGACCTTAACAAAATCGTATTTGGAGGAGGCATTGCGAGAAGAGAAGCTAACGCTAGGAAAAGACGCAATCTTTGAGTGATCGGAGCACTCTTCTCCTCCTCCTTCTTCTTCTATTTCGATGCCCTCATCGATACGACTTCCTCCCCAGGAAGCGGATGCTGAAACCGGCTCCAAGTCTTCATCTTTCTTCATCTTCCAAAGCACACACTCACTGATTACGTTAACCACCAGTTGCTCTCGTGTTCTTCTTGCGTACGTCTCGATTTGCACTTACCTTAATTAATTTCGATTAATTGACGTGTAGTTTCGTTGAGACCGTTGAGAAGTCTGATTCTGACAACTTGAGAAAGATAAACTCAAATCTCATCCTAAGTACTGCTTGTCGGTAAACTGAACTGGTTAAGGACGTGGTTAGTTACGGTTTTAACCTTTGCTACTGTTCCAACAGAATTGGAACAACTCTTTTCACCAACACAACAACGTAATATAATTGTTAACTATTCAAGCCCTTTTGTTTGTTACTTTCAGGAACCAGTTTTATTAAAATGGTCATAAGAAATGTTTTTTAATAATAGAAAATTTAACTAAGCATTAAACAATAAGTTCTTTGTGATTCAAAGTTAAGTAACGAGCTTTGTGAAAAAGTAAGATATTTTGTGTATCATTGGGAAAACCTGATGGTATTGCATTAGTTGCTTGGCAAAATATACATATGCATCCTGGAAATTCAGCATCCAATTCCAGAAACAAGTATAGGATTGCACTAAACATAGTGTCTATTCAAGCCTGCCTAAGTCACAGATCAAATTCGTTTGGATCCATCAGGCTTTCTTTCGTCCATTGCGGAAAACTCCCCACTGTTGCCTCCGGTAGGAGTTACGAGTTTCCTAATGTAAACTAACCTGCTACTGGGGTATACAACTACAGAAAAGTAAAAACATTGTCATTGTGTTCTTGACCAACTGGGTATTCTGTTGAACAAGAACCAAATAAAAGAGTGATTATCTCCTTCAGTATCTGGTGTAGGTTATGATTATGATAAAGATGCCAGATTCTAATCAGTGGAGAGGAACTTTAAAGATTGTGACTTTTTGAAAAATTTGCCACCTTTCTTGCCCACACCAGTACCCTGTAGACTTGAAGCAAGAAGAGATTTGGAATCTGGCCTCCATTTCAGCTCTTTAAGAATGGAGAACAGAGTTGAAAGAGCAGGGGAGATTTCAGTGTCCTTTATGTTTTTGCATGATTCAACTCCAAGAAACTGAAGCTCATTCCAGGTAAGAAGTACAGATTCCAGACCATGGGTAGTCAACAATGAACACCCTTCTAGGGAAAGTGATTTTACCCTCCTGCAAAGAGTATCATCAACACATGGTTAACCAATAACACTTTCATTTCCGCAGACGAAAAATGATATAACCCACCTGCTATGACATTGCTACAATCACAGAAAATCCGAGTTGAACGCAAGAATCAATCTGTTAGCGACTAGTGTTCTTAAGAAGAATGATAAACCTATCCTACTATCATCTAGCAGATTCCTGAAATTTTCTTAAGCCAATTAAACCATGAAACAATTGAATCAGTTTGTACCAGAAGATATCAAGTTCAAGTTCACAAATCACTGCACTGGAACAGGTTAATCAAAGGAACAAAACTTATACAAGAAAGAACAGAATGATTACCTGCAAACACTAGCAAAACTAAATACAGCATTGTCCAATCCCCAGCAGTCCTGGACAACGATTTCCCTTATGGATTCGCAAATTTTGAACATTGCTCTAACACTCTTTTTATTTCTCAATTGACATTTCTGCAAATGCAACCTTTCCAAGGCTGGACAAGAACCTAAATATTCATCAGGCCCTGGACTAGGATCAATCCTCTTACATGATAAAAACCTCAAAGTCTTCAAATTCTCACAATATGAAAGTGCAGCTAACCATCCATCACCCATCCTATGATCAGAAAGAGTAAGTTCCTCAAGCATCAGGCAACACTGTCCAATTGCCTTAATCCCATCAAAGCTACCCTCACATCCACTAAGCTCAAGTTTCACTAACCTCTTACAACCTTGAGCCAAGATAGTTAAACCAACATCAGAAACCAAAGAACTGTAAAAGCCGTCCACCTTCCCCACAAGTTTCAAGATTTGCAAGTTCTCACAGGCCGCAATGCCGCGCAAGAGATTGTCATTGCACTTGTGCAATTCCAGTTCTTGCAAAGTCGAACAACCTTCTGCTACACTCAATAACCCCAACTCACTAGCACCAATAACCACAAGCTTCCTCAAATTGGGGCAACCAGAACTAAGTGCTCTAAGCCCTCTATCAACAATCTCAACAGGCAGCAGATTTTCCTCGCAAATTCTCCAATTTTGCACAAAACCAGAAACCACAGAATCAATAGGCATGGAAAGAACCTTATGGCTTAACCAAATACTAGAATCATAAGGAGCAGGAATACAACCACGAATCAAATCCACTCGGTTCAAGTTAGGGAACCTTGTAATCAGGCGACCAGATTCAAGAAACTCCCAATCTAACACCTTCAAGGACCGTACAAGCCGTCCTTGGAGGTTAAGCCAACGCTTACAAACGAGAAAGTTGTGGCTTTTCTGGGAACTGGGTAGCAAAGATAGGATCTTTAGAAGGATATCATCGTTTAAAAGAAGTGTACGGTCGATATTAGAGAGACTGGAGATTAAGGTATGGGTTTTAGTCTTGGTATGAGGGTCTTTAGTTGGTGAGGGGCTAGCGAGAGACTGGAGTTGCATAGCCAAGACGACATGCTTCAAGGGTTTTGTGTTTTTGAGCCAAAGGTCTGACCAGCTCGGTGCCCTCTTCTTCAATGGTGGGATTGTGGTCGGCGTTGGTGTCTCCGCAGATAAAGACATCGTCTTTGAGGCGGCGGCTGTGGCGGCGGCGGTTGTCGTTGCCAAGAGTTAGTTAGTTCCGCTTCTTCTTGCATTCATATCTATCTCAATGTGGCTAATCTTCTCTTACATTACATTTGTGTCAGAACATAAGAACCAGTGCTTTCATTTCAGGTACCAAACCTGCCGTTCCTATCTGTTGCTTCCACACCTCTTACCCTTCTCTTTTAAGATTCTGTGTCTGAACAATAAAATAGTACTAAATTTTTGGTTGTGATTTGTGAAGCTTTTTGTTTCAATCTGATATTTTTGGAAATGGGGTATTAATAAATTTATAAATAAATATTCTTTTATATTTTTCTGGGTATATTTGGAAGAAGGTGGGCAGAGATGTGCATTGGAAGTAGGAGAGTTGATGTGAGACCTTAACATGACCGTTAGGAAGTAGCCGTTGGTTGCTTTCTTCTTCTCGCTGTTTGAAAACTTGGATAGGCTATCAAGTGGGTGCACGAATCTTGGGAACTATGATCCATGGCAAGTCCACATCACCCTTTTGATTTTCAAACTTAAGTGCAAAAAACCATAGCACTCAACTCTTTCTTGGGACAATACACAACGCCTTCAAATTCAATTTATACGTGGGTATTTGAATTATTAGACTTTGTAATTTGTAATTTTTTTTATTTCAATCAAAATAGAACTTATAAAATAAAAGGTTAAATCAATATTAAATTGTCATAAAATTAGTTAAAAATTGAATAAAATTAAAAATTTTAAATATAATTAAAAAATCATCTTTATTTATTAAAGAATAAAAATTTATTAAATAAAAATTAATTAATTAATTTTAGTTTATAAAAATTTATTAAGTTATAAAAATTGACTGATTAATTAATAAATTTATCAATTTTTAACAAGAATTATTAAAATAAATTAAACCAAAAATTTGAAAATTTCAAGGTTTTAATGATTAAACTGACCGAACCAGTTAAAATTTTTAACCGTTAATTTTAATCGTTAATTTGACACAAATTATTTTACCTTTTTTATTAAAAAAAACTCAATCATTAATTCAATAAATAATTTATTTAAAGAAATTTCTTCAAATTAAAAACAAACAACAATCTAATAAAAATGTCATTGATATGCAAAATCTTAAGAACTCAGTACACAACTTTACCCTTAACTGGTAAAGACACACATGGTATTGATTTTCAATCATTGACAACTTCAACAAGTAATTGTATTAATGAAAGCTCACAAAGTTATCAATGGTTATGTGGCAAAAGCAAGAATCTCAGAAATTATTCTATGCAACCTATAGTTGCAATGTTTATCGTGGATGCTTCATATAAAAGCTATAGTACCATTCAATTTTAGCTATCATCATTAGAATCATTTAAACATTGACAATTAGAGGACCAAAAGGCATACATATTGCTTGCTTTAAGTACAAATATATACATAAAAGAGCTGCACAGAACACGTCAAGATCGAGGAGCTGCCATTTGTTGCTTCTTTACTCTGTCCCCCTGTTTTACCATACTATATATACACAAAACATGAAGTTAGATTGTGATCTCAACACTGTACATACGATTTTAGTCTCCACTCTTATTCAATCACATGTAACTTAAGTCATCACAATAGGAACAAGCTTATTCTCCAAGTTAACTCTGAGTAGATTTCAATTATAAAAATATAGTAAAACAACATTATTGCAGGTATAAATGTTCCTGAATAATGTATTTAAGGGGAATTTGAAGCAAAAGAGGTAACCTGATATCATGAGGAGTGATAATTATCCATTGGGATCCATGTGTCAAAGCAAAGTCCAGTAAAGTATCTAAGCTGATTTTCCGGCTAACTGCATCCTGTAGATCCATTCCAACGGGTGAGAAAACATATTCATCAAAAAATAAATCCCCAAACTGACCCAGCCTTTCATTCAAAAATAGACTTAGAATATGCAGCATCTTGATTAATTTACACAGACAGATGAAAGAATGCAGCAAATAGCCAGATTATGATGACTCCAATCTTCTAAATAAGTGAGTATCGGTGAAGTTTTTTACCATAAATACATCAAACTCATCCATAGCTCGGAATGGAGCTTCAGCCATCTCATGAAGAGCTAATGTAAAGCATATTGTTGAGAAAGAACGTTCGCCGCCTAATCAATAAGTATAAAACATCATGGCATAAGCTACTCTGCATATTGTTGAAATGTACCTATCTTCTCAATAACCTATGTGTATGTATGCAAAGTAGTTAAACAAAAGAATGACAAATAATAAATGAGGTTTCTGCGTTATGAAGCCTGGTTTGGGTCAGAGACTCCGGAATATATCTTCCATTAATCTGTGCAAAGACTTGCATAACTTGCAAGATGATGCAATGCAAGAAAGATAAAGTTCCTAAATTACATGAAATTATAAACCACTGCTAAATCCAACAATTAATTTCTTTTTTCAACTCAAGTATCGGCACTTAGGAGCATCTACCCAATCTGAAATTATCTAAAAAGGAAACAAAGGCATAAAGTTCAAACCCGAAAGGCCTCTAGCATCACGGACGGTGCTGGATGATGCATCTTGGGGCATTGTTACCTAATACACGACAGATACAGCCACAGTTTAAGAGCAAGTTTCCAGAAAAAATGCTTCTTATAGCCCATGAAAAAAGTAAGCACATTAATCTAGAGCAGATGCTATTTATATGTGAATTTGGATGAGCATTCCAGAACAATCGCTTACCTCTATACTAAGTGTCTTTTTTTCATAATCAACATTGACCATCCCACTAATCCCTTTCTTTCCAAGATGATCATTAAACCTATTGCGAAAAAGATAGTTAGACAGCTATACGTAATGGGTAATGAGTTGCTTGAAATAATAGTTAAGAATAAGCTCCAAAAGAATGGAGTCAACAGAATCCATACTTCCAAGTCAACTGACACTTTATATCCTTTCTGGTCCTCTCAAACTTTCTCCATCGCAAATCCAATGCTTCCCGGCAAAACTGAAGGAAAATAACAAAGACATTTTAACTACGGCATGGAATATTTCATGTGCAATTTAAAATTTTCAGTGATAAACTAATACCATAAATCATAAAGCTTAAACAAGAAAGTATAGAATACAGCTACAAAATTGATGAACCATATCAAGGTAAAACTTGGCATTGCGTTGTTACCCTTGCCATATGAAAGATAAAATTGGAACAAAGACAAGGTCATAAAGTTACTGGC
Organism: Erythroxylum alaternifolium; assembly: GCA_027478495.1. Lineage (NCBI taxonomy): Eukaryota > Viridiplantae > Streptophyta > Magnoliopsida > Malpighiales > Erythroxylaceae > Erythroxylum > Erythroxylum alaternifolium. The sequence continues at coordinate 20,245 of JANIIA010359762.1, read as the reverse complement.
ATGTTTCTCATCTTCCAAGCCATCCACATCAAGATCAAACCTCTAAACATTCAAAATTACTTATATTCAACCGCAAACTTCTTAGCCTTATAAGCATAAATATTTTTCTCCTCTTTTTCTAAACCTTTTTCTCCACTTTGACCTTCATAAAATAAGGCGTATATAAAGGATGAATTTTAGTCAGACTAAATATATCATGCAGCTAAGCTCAAGGATCATGGAAGTAAGTGGAGTGGCCTAGGGCCAAATAAGCTAGTGTCACACTACGGTGTTTTTTAACATTTTCCATAGCTGGTTCATACACAGAATATGTAGCTAGCCATTTCCCCCATAGACCATGTAAAACAAGAGAATCAAAACCAAAGGTCTGTCATGATTGTAATATCTGTACAAGATGAAGATGTAACTTTGCTAGGAGCTGTATTGAACTTCTGGGCTTGCAACTATAAGGGTTGAGGTTTGACTTCCGTTAGTAGGCACTAGACGCAGGAAAGGTTACTGAGAGAACTAAAATTTTGCTATACCACGTCCCAGTTGGATTAATACGTCAAACCTAAATAAAATTTTAACGTAAAAAGCAACAGAAAGGGGCAAAATTGAAACACATACCTTCAATTTTTCTCGAAAACCTCTGTATGATTGTTGCTTTCTTAAAATCTTGCGCTCCATTAACTCATACAGCATTCGTAAGTCCTCAATTGATTCTGGATACCTGCCATATTATAGGAAGTATATTTACTATCTGAAATTCGAAAGTTGTGCTATTGCTGCAAGGATCCAGATCATGTCATTACCTATGGCTCTCATTCTGAAGCCTCTTATTCAGCCTACTTAATAGGGCATTAAGTTGTTCCGGTGCGCTCCCATCCCATCCTCCTAAAGCTAGAAACTCATCCTCAGGACATATTATAGAAGCCTTCTTGCAGTTCTCCTTAAGTTTGACAAAATGTATATTAGAAGCAGGATATGGGAAAAAAGTCTTATTCTAAAAAATGAGAATATTCTTCTGCTTAAATTAAGTTTTAACATAAAACATTTAATGCAGAGTCGGAACAAACTAGTGAGATTGGATAGCTATGTCTATAAAACATAAACTGCACCTTACGGTTTTCTTCGAGCTCCCGATATTGTGCCTCTGACACTTTGATATCATGAAGGACCTTGTTGGTCATTATACTTTCATAGTGAGCCTTTTCCTGAGAAAAATTGCAACAGTACAAGTTATAATCTCAACGGTTAATATCAGGATGACTAGAATGGAGATAAGGTAGTGAGACCGCTTCAGCAGATTGCAGATCTTTCTCAATCTCCATTAGCTCCCTCTCTGCTTTCTCAAAGACTTCAAGTTCTTCTTTCGCAGAGTCTACATTAAAATTTCACATAATTGGCAACAAAGCAAGCAGAGTTTGAGATGCTTTTAAATGAAACAAAACTTTTATGGTTAGTATACCACAGAAATTCTCGAAACATAATCTAAGATCCTTGGTGTTTGCCTCGGCTTCATTTATCCTGCTACGGAGCATCTCCAGAAAATTTTTCTTTTCTTGAATCTTCTCTTGGATGATCTATGCAACGTCAAAAACAAGATCAGAACATCAGGGAAAAGAAATGCTTCCATCACATTCAGAACAAAAAGATAGGAGATTTACACAATAATGCTATCGTCAAAAGTTAAAAAGGAGAAAGAGTGCAACAAAAAGGAACACAGAACAAACAGAAATTTCTTGGTGAAGCTCATCAACAGTCAACACAGCTGATGGACTACGTTCTGGAGCACGTGAACTCTTGACATCCTGCAGTGCCAGCTTCTTAGAAGATAAATCCCTTTCAGCATTCATACGTCTCTCCTACATGAAAACAACAAGATGGAGATGATTCACCATAAACAACTCTCGACCAAAAGAAGCAATTTAATCAAGATTCATGTTGTCAACATAATATGTATATGCAGATTAACTAAAATTTCTTAAACCCACATGGGTGCTAAAGTGTTCAACTAAGGCTTGTAAAGTCAAACAAGCACAACAGGACTCCAATCTAGTTATTAGGCAGCAGTCCCACCAAAACAGATCAAAGAAATAGTCTTCAAGAAAACAACTACTGTAACATTACAGTAATGTGCCCACTTTATTTGAATGATGGTGGTCTTAGGTTCTATGCAGCTGCCTTCTAAAATATAACTTGTAGTTACTTGAGATCAATAATCACCATCAATTCCTGTATTAGTTTAACAGAGAAACTAGCAATTTTCAGAAAACACAGACACAGGCCCTCAAGGAGAAAGAAACAGTCCCATAAAAAAGATTGAAGTGAAAGATGTTTGACAAGTGTCTTAAACATATATAGCTTGTAAGAAAAAGAATTGGACTTCTGTAACCTTCACAGCCTTTAGATTGTGTTGAAGATCCTGCAGGTTTAACTCATAATCTCGCTTTCTCTTCCTGCACTCTTCAGATTCATTTCTAACATATGTTGCATCTTCTTCCAGTTTCATAATTTGGCTATCGTATGAGGCACAAAGACGGCCAGTTCTAAGTTTCTTGTTTGGAGGAAGAACAGTTTGAACTGACCCACGAGAAAACCTAAGAAGTATGAAATATTAACAATAGATGTGAAAGCAGTGAGATTCAGCAATAGATAAACATTGCAGCAGTATACTGTCCTAAGAGCCACCAGTAAAACAGAGGATAAGGACCATAATCTGTACATCCACTCAGAAAGAGGCTTTAGCCAAGAATTATTTGCTGCTTTTATACAGTTCATTTCCAATAACAGCACATATACTCCACCTTAATAAACATGGAAGCCAATAAACCACAAAATTACCCACTTGCTCATAGATGATTTTAGCTTAAATCAACCAATGAAAGCAATTACATTCTGTATCCTATACAATTAAACCACACGCATACCCCATACAGTCCCATGTAAACTTTCCCGTAATTTCATCAAGAAGTACATATCACAGAATCCAAAAGAGATACAATGTATCCCAACTTACATCTTGTATCCATCTAAAGTATAAACCTCCTTTAGATTTGAAATTCTTTTTTCAAAAGCAACAGCTTTGCCAGCATCATAATCTTCTACAAGCACTTGTCTCTCAACACTTCCCTGAAAAAGGAAAATATAAGTAAATTGATCATGAAAGTAAAATTCTTGGAGAAATAAGTAAAAGGTTGTACAATTCGTAATAAAAATCACAATAATAATGATAGCATGTGTATAGATTACCAGATCAACTAAAACATTTAGCACTGTATCATTGTCAGAATGAATAACAGAGAGTGTTGTTGGGTTATTTGTTTGGGGACGCATGTGGCTAGGTATCGATAACCTAAAACAAAATGTAAGAGCTATCAATGAAGAGGGAACGCAAAAGTGAATAATAATTTGGAGGTGAGACAGGCATGCAAATAACAAAACAATAATCCAACTACCTTGGTCTGGAAAAGTCATATATTATAATCTGTAGGCTATTGTATTTTGCTTCAATGGCACATCTGCGAAGAAGAAGAGCATCCTTGTGATTGGTTACTATAAACGCATTGAGCAACTTCCCAATAGCATTTTCAACAGCAGGAGCCCAGGTATCACCATCAGCTAAACTCTGCAGTTTTTAATCAAGAACGGAACACCTTAGTGTTAAGTTGAATAATACCACACAGTGGTTTTGAGCTTTTTAGGAACCTAACGACCACATGAACATCATTTATGGATTAATAGCAATGTTTAGTCTCAAATTGAAACACGCAAGTCAAAGATTCAGATAGAGAATTCAATAAATTAGAGTGATCTAATTTCTACATTTAGTTCATATATATCAAACCATTAAGTTATCTATAATTCTCCTATCGGGAAACCAAAAAAAGGGCAGCATCATTTGAACTCGAAACCTCTCAGCCATCGAAGCTATGTCAATAAATCAATCAATCCGTAAGCTTAAGTTGTTAAGTGGAGTTGTAAATGGTTCAAACGTTCTAACCCTCCCTGTTTGAAAATCTAGCAAACTACCATGACAAAACACTACTACATTTACTTTAAATCCAGCACTTCAAGAAATGTTGAAAATTTTGCAGTCTCATCAAGTCAAGGCTGCCACTTCATAAGGTGGCTACAATGTATTTCTCTTCATGCTGTGCCCATATTGAGTGAAGTCCAGTAAGGTTTTCAAGTACTTACGATATGAGCACCAATAGGACCAATAGGTGGCCTATTGAATCTCTGGTGATGTCTCTCAATTGCTTGCAATAGTTGAATCACTCTGTCTCCTCCAAATGCTGTAACCTGCCAAACAAATATTTTCATAGCTAAGTGATGACATGATCACCATTGTGCATGCGGATTTCAATGTCATGAAAAAGAACATGAATGGATAAAACATTTGGATTTGGACTCGCAAAGCCCAGAAAGAAGATCTATTGTCGGATTCAAAAGCAAAAACTGGAAATACATAAAATTAAATGAACCTTGTTCGTTTTATGTTGCTGAAGGTCACGGATGTGTGCACGGATTTCACGTTCCTTCTTCCCATAACCTTCAATCTACAATGAGAATAATTTAATCATCTCGGCATACTACTACAATATGATCATACCAAATTAAGCTAGTAACTTATGCTGAACTTAGTTTAGAGGAGACAAAACTAAACCTGGAGCAGCTAGCCCTGCCCAACTTTCGACAATAATTACTTATTGAACATTTCATAGGCCTTGCATTAGACTACTGGCTAACATGAATCCTCAAAGACATGGAGTGGGAAGCCAAATGAATACATCACCAATAACCAGATTCAGGAATAACATGGAAACTAAAGATCATTTGATACTGATTCTAACTGCTTTTTAAATGTGAAATGGATGGACTCCAAATATAAAAGTCAACAAAGGATCTGAATACCTCTTCAGTAACTTTTCTGCCTTCATCTGTAATCTTGAAAAAGGTCTCTGATAACACACTCTCTTGTTCTTTTAACCTACATTTTGATACATTTCCCAGGTAATCAGAACCATCTTGACAAAAGAGGTAACTTAGATGATAAGCTGAATGTCTGTAACCTTGAAAGTTCAGAATTAGCAGCATCAACCATATATTGCAATTCCTTTATCTTTTCCTCTATTTCAGATTCTTCAGCCTGCAGCAGTACAAAAAGTCCAAGACATAAAAGTGTTACTTAAGAATACCTTGCAGAGAAAACTAGTGTTAAAATGCTTCCAACCTCAAACAACATAAGGGAAGAAGGTATAAGCAACATTGTTATTTTGGCATTTCTCAGAAGTTTTTAAGTCCTGAAAATGTTCTTACTCATAGTACTAACTTCCTCATCACCAGATGGCACAATGACGACTGTTAGCTTCATATTCAACAAATCACTGTAATACACGAAGTACAAGGAAGCCAGCCAGAATCAAAGGTTGGCACAACAAGTTCCAGAAGTTTCACAGTTTTTATATACCACATACACCTGACAACAGTAGGGCTTTGTATCACTGCTTTTAACTCACTAAAAGATAACTTGATGATCATCATCCGTTTTATATTAAAAAGAAAAAGAACACAACCCATCAGATATGAACAGAGAATATTCTATATCGCCAGGATCTTTGTCAAGGTACACAGCTTCCAAATAACTGAGAGCAGGAATGACCAGCAGGGTAATACTCATGAGTACATCTTAAGCGAATGCATGAATACATTGTAAACACTCTGAAAACTGGGGAAGAAAAAGGTGGTAAACAAATTTAAATGGACAGAAAACCTGTGTATTTTTCACATGCTGCTCATGGATTTCCTCAAGTTGTTGTTCTAAAGATCTGATACGCTTCGTCATGCTCAAAATCTGGTTATTTTGGAGGTCACGCTCCTCTTCTAACTCGAGCTTTCTTTTCGTTGCCTGAGAAAAAAGTTAATGCACTATCTATATAACCATAAAAGATGAAAGGCAACTAATGGTTTCGTAGAGAGCAGAAAAATGTAGTTACCAAAACTAAGCAAGTTCATCTTGCACTTATTGTGGTTTTACCAATATTTTAATTCAAATTCAACGTTAAAATAACCACATTTTGACTATTTATCTCCGTTTAGCATGCTTATATATATATATATATATATATATACACAACTAATGGTTTCTTAGAGAGCAGAAAAACATAGTTACCAAAACTAAGTAAGCAAGTTCATCTTATACTTATCATGGTTTTACCAATATTTTAGTTCAAATTCAACGTTAAAATAACCACATTTTGACGATTTATCTCCGTCTAGCATGCTCCATATATATATATATATATATATACTGCATGCTTTTGCAGCAGTTTCTAAACATATCCTTTTGTCCCCTGATTTCAGAGAAACTTGGATCCATATACTGACATACCAAGGAAATAGAGTGCTGAAATTCATCCTGCTTCTTCCTCACTTCTGATGTTTTCTGCATCATCTGTGCAATTTGCGCCTTCTTCTTCATAAGGCGATCCCTCAAGGACTCCACCTTACCCTGTAAAAGACAAATTTGAGAGTTAAGCTTGCAAAATTAATTTGTGAAGCAGGACATCTTAGAAGTTACAAAGTTTAAAATATCATCCAGCATACTGACAAAAAGCAGTTCATGGCAAGCAATATGTAATGCAAGTGATTTCAACAAATTCAAAATGTTCTTACGCTGATCACAACATGCATAGGATAAAGTAAAAAAAAAGCCCTTATGGAAAAAATTTGAAGACAGGGGGTATCCAGTGGATTTTTCACATGCACATAATATTAATTAATCCAAAACGTACTTGAATCTTAAAATTTTTTTGTCTAACAACACCATGTTTAAACCACAATAAAAAGGCGTTACTGCTGTGATTTCTGTGATTTATCCATTACAAAGTCACTGCTTAAACAAGAATTAACAGCCTCAACACTTTGTTCTAGCAGCTTGAAGCCCATACCTTGGTTGTCCATAAGAAAATTGAACACGTATGTGCTATATAATGCAAAATTCAACAGAGATTGGGAATATGAAATTCAATAATAGCAATCTTGTAAGCACAAAACATTTTGGTGCAATCAATAGTTTCTTACTAGTTCCCAGTCAATTTTAGCTTGACATTTGGGTATACGATCCTTAAACTTTGCAATTTTTGCACTGAGTTCCTGGAGCTGCGTGTCTATCTGATAAACCCATGACCATGCAAGCTTCTTCTTTAATTCCTGTACTTGCTGTGACAGTTCTTCAATATGCTCCATATTTTTTATCTTTCCCTGCAACTCATTCAGTTCCCTTTCTATGGGTTTTATTGAAGCCTCCAAACGATCAAGATGCCCATTTGCCTCTGCCAATTGGCTGTTGACACTGTGTAAGAGATCATCAACTTGTTGAAGAAAAGTAGCCCTGAAAAAGAACTGAACAACAAATGTCAATATAGCCTGCATAGGTCTCATCAGATCACAACTGCAGGAATAGATATTTACCAAAAACTTGTCTTTGTCATTTCCAGAATGCAGAAAGTCTCTGCTACTATCTTGACCCATTATAATACAAGGGTTCTCAATATCAATCTGCACATTGTGGAAAGCAAGCATCTTAGACATTCATGAAGGAGTTAATCTGCAAAGAAATCATTTTCATTCTCTTAAAAAGCAAACAAGATAATAAACAATGTACAGATGAGAACAAGAAAACAAAAACAAGAAAAAAGAAAGAGATTTACCCAAGCAAAGAGTGTGATACAAGTATCAAGACCATGTAAAAGATAGATATGGAGGGAACCAAAACCAAAAAAAGAAGCTCATGAATTTAAAGAAAAGTCAGAGGACTTGGAAGCCAGTGCTAAATGGTACCGGTTGGAGACAAATCTAAGAGCAAGGATCCTTTATCAAAAGGGTAGGACTTCTACAAGATAGTCCATCAATGAAAATCATGCCAAAACCATAAATGAGGAACAGCACTAAAAGCTGTAGTGCCCTTTACTATTGAAAACCTGTGCCCCTACTGCATATAGAGCTTATGTATAGCACAAATCAGTTTTTATTTCCGAAATATATCAGCCAACTTACATAATGATATTTTACATTCCAGAGGTTGCTTCTAGCTGCACTTTCTAATGAAATTTGCCGGCCTTTTAATCTATATTTATGGCGCTTGAGTGCTTAAGGCATTCAACATTATTGAAGGCAAAAAAAAAAGTTTTTCAAAGCTTAATACTCTCGGTCTTTATATGACTCTACACTTGTTTTTTGACTAACCATGAAACTAAAAAAAGTATAACATTTTTGCACTGTTGAGAACTGCTGTTTCGTTTCGATATTATGTCATCTTAGCAATTCTTGATCCATCTAAGCACTCCATTACTAATGTATGAAAAGACAAAAGAAAACTGTTTTAGTATCAAAAGGATTTTGTTAAACAAGCAGTATCTTCATCTGAAACACACACATTCATTGAGAGTACTATATAAAACTAATCATTAAGTTTACTCACAGGCAGATGCATCGTATATATACAGCTAATTGATATTGTTAGTAGCATGATATCAATACAACTCAAGTTGCACACACTAATGTGTCTGGCATCCTCAAATTAAATAACCAAATGTCGCTCTACAAATCAAGAAATTCAGATTTCAACCAAAAGTATGAGTGCAAGGAAAACACTTACACTAAAATGTCCTATAAGCTCATGAAGCTCCTCTTTCCGAGTAGCCACCTTTCTTCCTGTTGAAGACTCAGATGGAAGACCAAAAGAAGCAAATATGATTTGCATTATGTATAAAGCACTAGTCTAAAAGCAGAAAAAAAAAACTAGGAAAATTCTGATTAATGCTCAACTATGTGTCTTTATTTAATCTAAGGATACTGTGATTTACAGGCAGAGACATGTTCATCTACTGGAATTATAACAGTCGAAGAGATACAAGATATAATTTGACCACGTATCAAAAATTTTAATTTGGATATTACCCTGTTTCGCTAACTCATTTTATCAACAGAAACCAAAAAAGTAATTCAAAATAAGGTTGATAAGAATTGCAGGGTATAGAGACTTCGAAAGAAGAAAGTAATAATTTCAGCAAATTAGACTGACTTCGATGATCCTTTAGAACAGTGGAATTGGAAGTTGAAGTGATTCTGCGCTCTATAATTATCGAATTTCCATAAACATTTGGCTTAAAAGCTTCCGTTCCCTGATTTCTCAGTTCCACCTCCACAATAGCATAGCTGCCAAGAAAGAGAAAACGAGTCAGAACTAGAATACATAGACTTCGACAATATAAAAGTCAAAACCTTGAGCAAAGATTGAAGCCAATAACCCAAAACCCACACACTATCAATAAAAAACTTCAAGACTTGCAACTTTTTTGAAACCATGAACATATTCACTTCAAAATGTTAAAATATCTGCAATTTAACATAAGCTATTGATCGAATAGAACCTCGATCAAAACAATTTAGTCCAAACGAGGTCCACGCAATAAAGCTCATTTAGAATGAATTTAGATATAAACCGTCAGTGATTAACACGAAAGGAAAGCCTAAAATTAGCAAGCAAGCAGCACAGACCTGCAGCCCAATCTGATAAAATTCTTCAAAGAAACTCCCCGCTGAGTCGTTTTAGCTCGAGCTCCAAAAGCCACAAGTAATGCAGCTAGTATAGCACTCTTACCACCTACACGCCACCAACACAAAACAGAAGTGTCATCCCAATTTATCAGCTCATTAACTACACAACTTTCAGTTAACATATTAAACCAAAAACACTCCAATTATGAAAAGCAACTCAAAGCCCCAATTCCTTATTCACATTTTCACATTGCACTGCGAAATAAAATGAAGAAATATTGTTCAAAAAGAAGAACATGTATTTAGGGTTAGGTTACGAACTTCCGTTTTGGCCGGTGATGAAATTGACCCAGGGGCTGAGCTCTATCTCGAGATTAACATGGCACATGAAATTCTCCAGACGGATCCTAGAGATAGTACCCGCCCCGGACCCAGAATTGTCATGGGTCGTACAGGTACTCGTATTAGAATCTTCCATAGCCTAGCTTCCTTTGAAGAGACACTGACACTGTTTACTCGTTGCGGATATGTGAAGACTGGTAAAGCGCGCCTATGGCGGGAACAGGTCTCTCTCGCGTACGGCATTGAAAACGACACGTCGTTTAGCTACTAATCTGTGCTAACTAAAGTTGGCTCAAAATCAATTTATGGTTACATTTTTTAAATTTGATTATCAAATTTTAGATTAAACTTAAATTGAATTTTTTAAAAATAAAATTTTAATTGAGCTCTAGATTTAGTTTTTGGTCTAATTCGAATTTGACTAAAATCCAACAAAAAGTTCCGAATACGAGTGAAAATATAACAACAATAAAAATTTCATTGACGTGCAATATTTGAAAAGGTTAATAATACGTAATTTTATTCTTAATTAATAGAAAGGTTATTTCTAAATAACTCAAAAAAATAAATAAGTTAATAAAACAAAATAATTAAAAGAAGTAGAAGATAAATAATAACAATAATAATACTAACGATGACGACGATGATAACGGCAAGGGTAACTACTAAATCAAGATAGGTAAGTATAAAATGTACTAAGGTTAAATCATAACTACTAACTATTTACAAGTTTAAGTTAGCTGCAAAAACAAAGCGTTACAAGACATGGAAATTACGAGGAGATCTTTATCTGAATCTTAATATGTTAAAGTTTTTTGTAACGGGTTATATTTTCGGTAAATTCTAACATTATTATATCATTTTTGTTAGCTCCTTCAATTTTTCTTAGACCTTCAATTTTTCTCTTACAATCTTTAAATACGATTTTCTCGCATATTCTCACTGAAACGTTGTCTCCTCTTAATATGTCTAAATTACCTAATTATTGTCTCTCTTAATTTGTCAATAATATTAGTTATTTTTAATTTATCTCTCACCATTGTATTCCTAATCTTATCTCTCTTAGTAAGATTGCACATCCAACGGAACATTCTCAACTCTGTCACTATAAACCCATACTATGCACTTATTTGATGGGCTAACAATCTTTTCCCATAGAGCATTATCGACTTAATCGCAAAACAATAAAATTTACCTTTAAACTTGAGTGATATCTTTCTATCATACAAAACTCATTATGCACTTTTTTATTTAAGTCACTCTGATCTAATCTAATGAACTAAGTCTTCATCAATTTCTCAATTGATCTAAATGATAGACCACCCTATGTCCTGAAAAGTTACACTCCACGTACTAAATCTTACTCCTAATCAATCTAAAATGCTTAGTCTCTCCTTTTTTATATCCACTAACAAAAATTTAAAATTTGTTAAATTTAAAATTCCTTTTTATTCGAAACTAAGCTCAACAAGTTAAACTCAAATCAATTTTTAATTAAACTAAGATTTATTTAAAATAATTTTAAATTAGATTTGAGCCTATATTGTCAATACTAGTCTTTAATGCTTCTGTACGTACTCAAATTGGGTCTTAAAATTGCTGGATTGTATTATTATCGGAAGAATTTAGCATGTATTCTTATATTTTTGTGTAATTCTTAAATCATAATTTATAAATATAATTCATTTGATTAGATAATATATATTAATGTTTTGATTTTTAAATATCTTTAAGTATTAAAAAGTGTGGGTCATATAAATTAGTAATCTGTTAAATAATTTATTTAAATTGAATACTTTATAATAAAATGAAAATATGGATCCAAATCTCATTCAAAGCTAACATATTCAATTTAATTTAATTCAATTTAATAATATTTTTTAAATTTAACTTTAAAAAAATCAAAGTTTATACCAATATTTAAAAAACCAGAAAAGAAGTTTAAATAACATGTTTAAGGTTCAACTGATATTAGACCTTCATAAAACTAATTAAAAATTGAATAATTTGAAATATGATTGAAGAAAATTACTCTTAATTTAGATTTCAATTGAAATTGAAGATTAATTGAATTATTTTATTTTATAAAAGCTATTAATTTATAAAAATCGACTAATTAATTGATAAACTGATGATTTTTAACAACAAAAGTTATTAAAATAAATCGAACCTAAAAATTGAAAATCAAATTAGTAAGTTGGCTTATTAAAAGTTTTTACTTTTGAATCTACCAAATTAATCGATTTTTTAATCATATGTTTATACTTGAATTTGAGTTGGAAATTCTTTTTTAAATCATGCAAATTCTTAAGAGCCTATTCCACTGTCACTCATAAGTTAAAATAACTTATCACTCATAAAGACCTTTTTAACTTATGCTTCCCACTCCACTAACTCGACCACTCTTTATGAGAGCCAGATCACCTGTGTTTCTAACATTGGTCTTACTCTGTGTTAGAATTAAAACGTCGACGTTTTAACTCGTTTTTTATTAAACCAATAATAATAATAATAAGGATAAGAATAGGGAAAGAGTTTAGGCGAAAAGCAAAATGAAAGAAAGACAAGGAATAAGCTTTAATAAAAAATGAGTTAAAACGTTGACGTTTTACTTCTGACATAGAATAGAACCAGCGTTAGTGGCACAGGGGATCTGACTCCCCCTTTAGGGGCCCCTTAAAATAGTTACGTGTGCATATTTTAAAAACAATAATGTGTTTTTTATTATACAAAGAAAAAAAGTTATTACATCTTTTTCAATATTTTAAAAATCGAACTAATTTGGCCAATTTAACATCGAAAATCTTGAATTGATTAACTGTCTAGTTAAATTTTAACTTTTAATTTAGTTTAATAATATTTATTGCTAAAAACAATCAATTTATTAATTAATTGAATAGTTGTCGTAAATTTTTATAAGCTAATTCATTTTTATTTAATAGTCTTCTTTTTCAATTAAACTCTAAATTTTTTATAGATAATAATAATCTTCTTTAATTATTTTTCAAATTTTTTAATTTTATTCCCAAGTTTTATAACAATTCAATACTCTTTTAAAATTGTACCGATCTAACTTCCGGTCCAAAACGTTGATCCCTTGCATAGATAGGAATAAATTAACTTGTAATTCCATAATGTTATTATTTATCAAAATCAAATAATTTGGACCTTAATTATACTTTGAAGAAAACATTTTAAAAGATAATCTATGATTTTCTTTAAATAATATTGCTCTTTATCACAATCTAAATAAATAGTTAAGAGAAAGTTCCCTGGATCACGGTATCTGCTAAATTAGAGGAGATTTCGGATTTCCTCTATCGGTATCATAAATTAAATTGTATTAATGTGTTTTAATATTTCATATTTGTTAATTCTTTAATGCTTGAAAATACATAATCTCATATCATACATACTAAGGAAGAGGAGTTCAAATCATATGATTAAAAAAAAGGTTAATTGCACTAAATTCTTATATTTTATGCTTTTTATTATAATTTATAAATTTATAAATTTTATTTATTTCTTTAAAATTATATTTTGTTTCACTCGGTATTATATTGTTTATATTATATGGAACAATTAAAATAGATATATATTTCAACAACACTAAGTAGAAATTTCATTAAGGCTCGGATATAGGAAGACTTAGTAGTATGCAGTTGTACCTTTAACTAGTAGAAAGACTATTTTTTAAAAATAATTTAATATTTTAAAAAGTCCAAAAAATTAATTAAAAAATGGTGTAAAGTTTGAAAATATCACATAATATTTACTATTTCATTTTTATTTTTATGGTAAGTGTCATAAATACTCTAATTTTTCTTGTTTTTTCCTTTTATGTCCGCAGACTCCTAATGTGTTAAGATTCAACTTCATACTTTTGTAGTAAGCAAAACCTAATCCTTCCTTCCAAGCTTGAAACTTTCATCTCTTCCCAGTGATCAATGGACTCGAGACAAACCTGTAAGATCTGCGGCAGAAGCTTTGCTAATGGGAAAGCCATGGGAGGACACATGAGATCTCATTTAGCTAAGCTACGGGTTCCTCCTAAGCAGTCCAAACCTCCTACTCGAGAAATTGAAAACCCAACTTCAAAATCGCAATCTTCTTCCTTATCTTCTTCAACTAACATCGAACATGCTCCAAACAAGCCACCTAGTAAATCAGTGAGCTATTATACTTCAAAACCTAGTCTCGATGATGATGAAGAGAGTGAAATCGAATCTCCAAGGAGCCCAACTCGAAGGAGATCGAAAAGGCCACTTAAATCAAACGAGAAGGTGGCCGAACCAGCGATGGTGATAATGGAGTCATCGAAACAGGTAACTTCTGAATCCAATAGATTTAGTGTCGTAGATGATGCAGATGCTGCGCTATGGTTAGTTATGCTTAGTCATGGACATGTAAGCCCTGTAGAATTAGATTCAGAAGTAGTGGGGCAATACATGAAAGCTAAAGAAACTTGTGCAACTCAGGGAATCCATGGGAAGAATAAGCAACCTGAACTTGGTAAATACAGATGCGAAGCATGTAGAAAATCGTTTCGATCTTATCAGGCTCTTGGTGGGCACAAAGCTAATCACAAAAAAATAAAAAGGTTTGTTGCTGCTAAGAATCAAAAGCCAAGAGAAGGGCATCGAAGCTTTCCTGATAAGAGAGATGAGGACGAAGAAAGTAGTGACTCGAGTGAGTTCCGTGAACGAGCTACTGAGAGAAGAAGAAGATTGTTTAAGTGTCCATATTGCGACAGAGTTTTTAAGTCCGGTGAAGCACTCGGTGGACACAAGAGAGTGCACTTTGTTTACTTGCCTAAGGCCACAAGTTCTGGGAAGTCTACTTGCTTCTTTGATCTCAATTTACCAGCTCCAGAAGTTGCTGAAACTGAGGTTACTTTGGTTGAACTTGCAGCACAAGCTAGAATGAGTTAGTATGAGATTGGACGGATTTATTCTCTTATCTATATCATTCTGTAATTCGTAATTTAAAACTTCGACCGATCTGAGTTTAATAAAATTAAATTATTCGCCTTTTTTATATATAGCTAAATTTACTTTCAATTTTTTTTCATTTTATGTAATTATTTAATGTTAAGAATATGCTTTATTATCACAAATGTCATTTTAGTAGTAGTGTAGTAATAGCATCCTAACAAGTTCCAACTTTCTGAGTAGCATAGTTGTGGTATCTCTTGTTGCCTCTTGTTAACATGTAACCCTCTCCTATAAGGAGAATTCACGTGGAAAACCAATTTGCCCTACAGAGTTTTGAGACAAGCAAACTCTTCTTGCTGATATGAGTTCTATCAAAATGGGAAAGTACTAGTTAGAATGTGAGTTTCCATCTTTAAGATTAAGAGTTAGTTAACTTCAACGGAATTTAACGAACCTAACATAGCCTTTTTCATACCGAACCAATAAAGAATAATACAAAAATATTCACTTGTTGTCGATCAATTGTGTCATTTTATCTGTTCTTTTTTTTTCATCATTTCCTTACATTCCATAAGCCAAAAACATGAATCCTTATTAATGTGACAGATAGTGTTGATTAAAGATTGTCTTAAGAAAATTTGATATTGGAACATAATGTAATGTGATTTATTAAGTAGAAATGAGTTTCCATCTATAAGATTAAGAGTTAACCAACTTCTATAGAATTTAACAACTTAAAATAACATTCTTCATGTCGAACTGGCAAAGGTTAATACAAGAATTTCACTTTTTGTCGATCAACTACGATATTTGTTTGTTTTTTCTTTATATCATTTGCTACATCTCATAAGTAAAAAGAACGAATCCTTGTTAATGTGATAAATAGTGTTGATTAAAGATTGTGTAAGAAAATTTGATATTGGAATTCAATGTAATATAAAAAGGGTTTTATGTTATTATGGTTTTGAGAGTATAATATTTACATAAAATAATTATTAAATGATTACATAATTCTATACTTAGTTTAGTTTTTGTTTCATTTTGTTTCTTATAAAACAAGACTTGTCACTTGCTATGCAATTTCTTGTTCTCACTTTTTTAGTGAGGGTTTTCTTAAAATTATTCACATAAAATAGTTATTCAAAACTTGTTTCCACCGATCACTACATAATTTTATAGTAAATTTGATGATTGTTTCATTCTCTCTTTTTAATTAGAGCAAAATTTGTTACCCTTTTATTATTTACATGCCATGCATTTGCAATTTCTCATTTTCTTGGACTATGTTTGACTGAGGGTTTATTAATAGAATAGAATGAAATATAATATTATTCTATCGTTTGAGAGGAGAGTTTATGAAATAATGAAATATTATGAAATGGAAGATGAAGGCTTTGTTGGAAAATAAATGCAAGATCGAATCTAAGCGCAGCGAAATGAATTTAAAATTTTTCCACATAATCAACTTTAACAAAATTTAATCTGAAACATAAAATATGAAATTAACAAAATTATACTAACCTGTTTCAATTTCCTGTTGTAATTTTTTTCACCTTGAATCCGTCAATCCACGAGCCATTCAATCGTCCGGTCACTAATGGTATCCACAGATCTATTAAGAGAAAACTCAAATCTAATTTAAAAGGAAAAATGTAAGAAGTACTAGCTCCAAATTTTTATTTTTTCCTTTTATATGAAAAATCATATTTTTCATATCCTCATATTTTATCATAATTACAACTAAAATCAAACTTTAGTCATAATTACGAATTAGTCCTTATAAGATCAAATATCACATATTAATCTTTAAAGTTTCAAAAACTCATAAATTAAGTTCAACTTAATTCAAATTTCACTTTCTCCTTATAGACCTTTTATGTGTGACCAACAAGTTTCGTATTACATCTCATTTCATCATAAATAGTAAAAATGAAAAATTTTCGATTTGGAGGGTTAAGGATGGAATATAAAATAATAAACAACTTTTCATTATATTACATTATAAACTATTCTTTCAAACAATATTTCACTATATTACATTGTGAACTCTTTCATCATTCCCAAATAACAATTGTCTAATATTACATCAATTTATATTACATTTTATTACATTAAAAATGTTACATCCAACGAACCAAAGCTTTGGTGAAAATATAATTGGCAGTGACATTAATATTTATATTTTGTGATATTCATTTCTTAATATTTATAATTAAATTTAAAACTATGGTACATGATACATCTCTGTTTGTTTGTGTGTTTTCCTTTCAATTATGCTTTTTCTTTCTCGTTTTTATTTTGTTCACCTTCTTTTTTATTATCTAATTTGGATCTAATGGAATACTATATTTTCTTAATATTAATTGAATAAGATAACTATGTTTGACAAGCAATCTTTACTAGTTTATCCATTTTTATTCCAAAATGACATGATTAAGCAATATAAGTATGTTACGGTTGGAGGAGAGTCATCGATAATACGCAACCTTCTCTTTGTAATTTATTGATCAATTTTACTAAATTAATAAGTTCTTGAAAATTAAAATAAATTAATTAATTTTTATTTAACAATATTTTTTAATTAAACTTTAAATTATTCGGTTTGAACAATTTTTCAATAATATTTTAAATTCTTTAATTTTATTAAATTTTTAATAAAATGTAATTTATATTAATATAAGTACCTTACCTTACATTTCTAAACATAGACGTGAACTCATGAAACAAAGTCTTCTCTTTCGATCTACATGCAAATGCAATGTCATGTCTGTTTCTGTTACTTAAGACGTGCTTTCGACTTCTCACCACTTGCATATATATATACATACAAGTATCAACTATATCAAAACAGGCACACCATAACACGATCATGCAAGCTCCTTTGACACGCTGCCACCCTCCACCGGCCACGTCAACGTCTCCCCGCCTTGTTCGGAGCCGGAGCGGAGCTGAAAACAACTCGACCTCTCCAAACACATGCCAAAGAGATGCTACTAATCGATCAAAGTCGACCTCGCGAACAGGAACCATTAGAAACGACGAGAATCTTTACCCTTCAAGCTCTGGCACAAGCACAACCCTTTCATCAAACTTCAAGAGAAAGTCATGCCAAGACAATAGGAATAGCACCAGAGATGGGTTTGTCAGGTTCTTGCAGAGTGGAAGCAAGCCCCGTGATCTTGGTTTATCAGCTGCGAGACCCAAGTCTCGATCGTCATCAACGTCACCATCAGCTTGGGCGTTATCCCCGGGACGGTCAATGTTGCCGCCACTAGAGTCACCGGTAAACGGAGGAGGAGAGAATGGGAAAAGCAAAAGCAACGGCGGAGTCAGTGGCGTCCTGAGGTACCTCAGGCAAAAGAAGGTGAGCCCAATACAGGAAGAAGAGTATCATAGGTTTAGAGTTATGCAGAACAGGTTGTTGCAGTGGAGGTTTGCGAATGCTCGAGCTGAGTCTGCCATGGCCTCTACAAATACCATTTCCAAGGTAAGATCAGAATATACAGAACTTCCAAATTTCTTATCACAGAGTTGGAGTAAATTAGCAACTGTATTTAGCGAAACATCCTTCTTTTAGGACAAGGTGTTTCATGCATGGCTTCGAATATTCAACGTTAGAAAATCCATATTGAAAAAGAGATTAGAAATCCAAAAACTCAAGCACGAAATCAAGTTATGCCAGATTACGAATCCTCAGATGAGTATGCTCGATAAGTGGTCGAAACTAGAAGGAAAAAATTGTGAAGCTCTAAGCAGAATGACTAGGAAACTGTCAGCATTATCTGTCAAACTTCCATTAGAGGATGATATGAAGGTTTGCTTCTGAATCCCATTTTTTCTTAACATCATAAAAATTTAATTACAGTTTAATATGCTAAAATGTGTTTCTTTCCAGGGAGATGTGCAGTCCATTTTTGAAGCTATGAACAGTGCAGTGCTTGTGATGAATGAAATAGAGGCCATGATTGCTGAATTTTTCTCGAAGGTTAAGATTTTTTCATTAATTCCTTCTAAGAATATACATTTTAGTAATTGTTTCATAGATTATTTGTGGATTTTTATCATTGAGCAGGCGGAGAAAACTCTTTATCTACTTACTGAGTTCACAAGCACACATGAACATCAAGAGGAGTGCTTGGGGGAGATGGAGGAGCTTGTAGCCTTCACCGTCAAACCGTTGGTATGTTACTGTATTTCTTTATCATAGAAGAAATTAAAGTTTAATAAAAAAATTTATTAAATAAAAATTAATTGATTTATTTTAGTTTAAAATTTATTAATTAATAAAAATTAATTAATTAATTAATTAGTAGATTTTTAACAACAAAAATTATTAAAGGATATGAAACCAGAAAGTTAAAAACCTTTATTATAATTTGTAATATCTTAATATCATAACGATTTAACAAAAACTTTAATTAAAATTTAAAATAATTATAAATTCATAAATATTAATTAAGTTATAAACATATAAAAAATTTTAAACTCAACTCTTTCCTTTAATATAAATTTTAATACCCATGAGATCTCACGAGAATAATATTATAATTCAATGAATTATAAAATTTAAGTAATTATAGTATAATTGAATAACTATAAACAATATATACAAAAAAAGTTATTTAAATTTTCAAATCAATAAAATTTTATTAAAATTACAATTATGGGAAGATTTTCTAATAATAATAATATATGTAATCACCTAGAAGTGTCAGTTCAAAACTCTTTTTAAAAATATTGAAAATTATGAGAATTAAAATCTGAATCTTCGACTCCTTTGTTGCAGGTACGGGAGAGAAGTGTAAGGGTTCATCTTCTGCAAGCAAACGAAGAGTCCAAAAGAGAACAGTGTCTCTAAATATATAATCTTCATTTTCCAAGTTTTGTCTTTTATTGAAAGCCTAAACTATGCACCTTTGTCCATGATCATCTACGTAATGGGTTATTCTTCGCTTAAGTTAGGGCTTCTTTAGTTAGATGACAATTAATAGAACGAAATTTAACAAAACGGAACAGTTTATAATATAATGGAACGTAGCACAGTAAAACGTTATTTAAAAGAGATAGAAGAGTTTATAATATAATGTAGTGAACTTTATTTAGAAAATTGATAAAATGAAATATAATGTATAATAAATGACTATTATATTTCTGATATTAAAATAATTTTTACAAGAGTTTTAACGTTATGATTCTAAAACAGAAATTATGTCCAATTAAAAAGTTACAGTTGTGACTTGTTTTTTATATATTTCTAATTTTAAAATAATAGAAAGTTTAATAAAAGTTTTATTATTTTATTATTGATTATATAAAAATTTTATTATTAATTATTTAATAAATTTTATTCTATTATATGTAATTTATGTTTAAAAATTATTTATTTATATTTTTATTTATATAAAAATATATACAAACAATTA
>JANIIA010358809.1:0-20727 GCA_027478495.1 Erythroxylum alaternifolium | reverse complement strand
CTAATAAACCATCGGGAACCTATGTGAGATCTCTCTTCACACAATTACCAATTTGATTAATTTCTCGTTCTTATTAAATCACCTAACTCTTGTTAGCCCAATTTAATAATTTTTCATCCTGTTCACCCTCTCAGTTTATTACCGAATTATGCAATCACAAAAATCAATCACAATAAATCTAATAAACATAAAAACAGTCAGATTTCATTAAATCAAAGATAAAAAGCCGAAGGTGAGTTTAGAACATATCAACATTCACAAATCCTGTCATCAAACTTCTATTCCCAATTATATACAATAATAAAAATGGAAAATAATAAGAGATACAATCTTGGATGGAGAGGGGAGGTAGCAATGTCAGAAACTCCTGATCTGGGAAGGACATGAATGTCAACCTCTTCTCCACTTCTCTCTTCCTTATTCTCTTTCTTAATCTCTCAACAATTCTCTCTAAGGTTTCTCCCCAAAAGTGGCTGATGTAAAAGCTACTTCATCTTCTTTGTCTTATTCTTTATATACCTTTTGTGTTTTGGGCAACCCTAGGGTTTTTTTGGGGTCTGAAAGGTAAAAAAAATCCTTCGAAACTTGACGTTTTTGAGTGTGTGTTTCTGTCCGATACAGGCCATGGTGGGTCCAAAAGCTTCAAACACTTCGTTGAAACTTGACGTTTTTAAGTATTTGTGCGTCTGTCCAATGTAAGACACGATCGTGGGCCACATCCAATCCTTTTGTCACGATCGTAGCATATCCTAGGCTTCTGTCACGATCATGGCATATAGGCCACGATCGTGGGCTGACTCTAATATTTTTGTCATAGGCCGTTGTTTCAGCTTGAGTGTCTTCAAAACTTTTATGTTCTTCGATGATGACCCTGAAACATTAACAAACACATCATGGGACCTCAAAAACATAATAATTAAGCTCAAAGACTTGTACTAATCCATAAAAACACTTAAACACAAATAATTAACTAACTAACACAATTCTAACCTAAACACATAGTAAATTATTGAATTAACAATTAAATCCATATTAAGCTAACCCTTAAAATATGATGCGATTCACACTTATCAAAATCCCCACACATAAACATTTGGTTGTCCTCAAGTAAAGAAAATAACAAATACACAAAATCACACGACACACAATGCAATAATGAGACAATGGATTCAACTTCACGAAATGAATTTAATTTTAAATACAATCATACAAGTATATTAAATCATTAACATGCAAAATTTGCATTTTAGAGCTTTGAACTAAATATACATATTAATCCAGGCTTAAGTGTTAAACTGTTTACCCGTTTCAATTGCACACACACATTACTACTTCTTTGGTCATTTAGACTCTATAACTACTCCTAGGTATGTTTTCATAAAAGTCAAGCTATTACAAGTTCGGTAGGTTTTTATTAAAAAATAGACAATTTTTTTATTTACTTTTTGTGAACATGGACTTAGTCTTTTTACTTAGAGTCAAACATTGGTAAAGAATGTTGATTCGATTAGTTAACTAAACTATGTTTTTTTATTAAGCTGCTCAGTTGGAACGTCATTATACCCTTTGGAAGTGAAGACACATAGTTGTGATGCATATAGATCTGGTTACTCAACTACATCATATTGTCAGCTATCTTCTAGCTCTATTTATAACTTGAAGGATAGCAAAATAGTTATTTATTTAAAATTAACAAACATTTTTTTATATTGCCTACCTTGTTTCTTTAGCTACTTGTTTCCATGAAAAGTTACTAGCAAAGCTACTTAAGTCGAAAGGCGTCAAATTATGAATGAATGTGACACTTTAGAGGGTTACAAACTAATAGTAAATCCTAATTAAGTTGCATATTTAGCCAAATACCTCAATTCACTAATTTTGCAAGGTAATGATTCTTCACAAACTAATAGACTATGTTCAAAATTAAATCAATTTCATTCCATTGAAACATTTAAAATTAAATCAATTTCAGGCCATTGACACATTCATATAATTCATAAAATTGAATCTAATAACTATCATACAAAATTTACATTCAACACAAAACATATAACTGTCCCCATACTTAAACAACATATTGTCCTTAACGTGAGAGGGGGCCAAACAAACATATATGGAAAAAAGAAACTTAAATTAGAATAAAATAAAAAAAATAAGGACTAAATTTAAAAAGAAAGGGGTTTAGAACAAAACCTCATGGTGATGGATCGGGGATGGTGTTGGAGGTGGCAGTTGAACGCCCTGAGCCTTGAAATAATGATGGATACAATGTATATCCTAGCTCTGGTGTCTTTGAGTTCAGGCCATCTCCTCTATCCTTCTGGAGTTCTCCACGAGTGTATTTGTAATTTCCTTGGTGTTTGTGTAGATTATATCCAGTAATTTCTTCCACCCCAGTTGTTCTATTTCTTCTTCTTCCTTAGATTACTCACTGGTCGAATACTCTTTTTATTATTGTTGAGCATTTGAACTCGCTTGAACAATCCTGCCCTTTACGTGTGTCTTGGCATTAATATCCCAAAATTCCATATTATGGGATTTCAGGATTTTAGCTCACCATAGATGATGATGGTTTATGAATTCAGGATGGTAGATTGTGAGTCCATTGCACTCAATTCCATAGTAATTAGCTATGGCCGAAACCAAGTAACCAATTCCTCAGTTATTGCTCCTCTTCTTTTGAGCAACAATAATTGCATTAAAGATGTGGGTGGTTGTGCAAACTGGATGCTATAATCTATGCACCACAATATGAAAAGTTCTTTCATCAAACACTTATTAGTTTCTGTATTGTCAGAAATAGTTTGACCCATGAATTTGTTCAGTAACAAGTGTTCATGGCTCCTGATGATGTTATTGTGTGCATTCTTAGTGTCAAAATGCTCTGACCTAGTTAGTTCAGTTTAGTATAGTTGACACGAAAATCATCGTGCTGATCCACTACAAATGACTAGAGGAAACCAAAAATTTCATGTAAAGTCTCTTACCTGCAACGTAAACCACAATTCCCCAGGTTTATTGGATTCAAATTGAAGGGATGTAAAGAATTCTAAGATAATTTCTTTGTAACATGGGAATTGAAATTGAATGAATTGTACCCATTGAATTCTCTTTGCTAAACTTTCAACCTTGTCTCACAATTCTAATCTATCTAAAGTTTCAAAGTAAAAGTACTTTAGAACCATAATTTGCTTGTTGCGAAGAGAACGAAAGTGGGCACCTTCTTCCTTTGATAAGATCGAGAAAGGTACATTGTAATTAGTTGCCCTGTTCCTTTTCCCTCATCCTAAGACTTAGTTTTGCCTTACTAATTGATCGCGCCTTGCTATTTGCTTGTTGTGTTGCATACTGACTTGTGAGTTGGTAGAAGTTGGAAGAAATTTGGAAGTTTGAAATATAAGTAAAGAGAAGTGAGAGTGTTTGAAGGTTTAAAGCTTAGAAGGATAAACTAAAAGTGAAAGTGAGTGAAAAAGTGAAGTTAGAAATGAATATATAGGTGATTGGAGGATAAAATGGTAAAAATTGAAAATGACATTCGCATGTCCCTATTTTTTCTCTGTCGTAAGCCACGACTGTGGTTTGCTTTAAATTTTTTTCTTCTTTTGTCCTTCTCTATTTCCAAAGTTACTTCTTAACTTTTTATAACCCTTTTCACCTATCTTTGCTTACTTCTTTGATCATCAAATTCATGTCAAAGTCTTATGCCTTCCTAATTTTATTTGGAAACGAAATAACCTAACTATAGAATTTAAATTTCTAAAAAAAATCAATGGAAATAACATTCCATGGATTGCCTCCCATGCAATGCTTTTTTTATTGTTGGTAGCTCGACGCTCTTCTTTTTCTCATGGTGGTTCAAATGAATGGTGCAATAGGAATGGTGCAATTGGAATGCAATTATTGATCTTATAATTTGCACATGAGTTGCAATGTCCTGGATTTCACCTTCCTTGTGATTCTCCTTCCTTCACCTTCTACTTCGCGATCATTTCTTTTTAAATGCATTCCTAAGATCCTCAATATCTTCCCATCATCCTCAAAGTTTAGTTTCCTTGATATTAGTTAAAAGAAAGGGAGAGATGCTCTCTTTGTTTGACATTTTGAAGGTTATTTGGTGATTTCTTACCCTCAAAGTTAGTTCACCCCATCAACATCAATTATTAAGGGAGTAGTGGCTAAGAATGGTCGTCTAAGTACCATAGGGGTTTCCATATCTTCTCCAACATCTAATATATAAAAGTCTGTGGGAAAGATAAATTTACTAATTTGTACTTGCACATCTTTAATAATTCCCTTTGGTCGATGAACTGTTCTGTCAGCCATCTTTACTAGCTAGCATCTTTGTTGGTTCTAACTCTCCTAACCCTAAATTTTGACTAAAGGTATAAGGAACCATATTTATACTCGCCCCTAAATCCATAAATGCCCTGTCTATGTTGATTCCATTAATACTGCAAGGAATGTAAAAATCTCCTGGGTCCTCTTTCTTCTATGATACATTAGGGTTTTCTTCCGTTATGTGCTCCTTAACCTTCTTTTTAATTGATTCATTTAATGTGAGCCTCATTTGTAGATGTTCTGTTATATCTTCAACCATGTTTAATTTAACTTCTCTAGAATTCCTTATCGCCCTACTTGCAATTGACTTTCGCTGACCTAGAATAAGGTATCAAAATTCAAGTCTAGGTTCCTTGATTTGCTCAATTACGTGCTCACTTGGAAGGACTTCCATAGTTATTTGTCCTTCTCCCTTGTCTCTGTCTTCCTTCACATGTTTAGGTTTCGTTTATTAGGTATGAGTAATGTCCATGATGGGGTTCTTTAGGTTAGTCTCGGTATTGCTTGGAATTCCTACATTCTTAGTAGAAATTGCCTCTACTAGTTATCCTACTTGGACCTTTAGATTGTGTTTTAAAGAGGCTTGGTTCTTAGTGACTTGCTCGAATTTGCTTTCAAGCTTCTTGTGTGCATTTTCCATGCCTTCAATTTTATCTAAAATATTATCCAAATTGGATTCCATTGAGCTTGGTTTATCTTGTTGGAAGCCTGATTATCCTTGAGGTCTGAACTATCCTCCAACATTATTCATCCAAGAGAAGTTAGGGTGATTCTTCCACCCAAGGTTATAAGTGTTGGAGTAGGGATTGTTTTCCTCTTCTCATCTGTATTGAGCTTTTATGTAATTCACTTACTCTAGATCACTTTCTTTTATCAAGTAACAGTCCACCGTATCATGGTCTATTTGTCCACAGAGTTCACTGGAGCTAAGGATGAAGCCTTTATGTTGTTGAGCTATCAAGCAAAGTTATAATTTTTGCTTACATTTTCATCACTTGACTAATAACTACAATTCCTTTTTATTGTCGGAAGGTAGTGGTTTGTCTACTTCACTCATTCGTCCCCAGGCAGCTCTTGCTCGCCATCTCCTCTATCAGCTCTTTCATTTTATCAACTGTCTTTCTCATCATTGATCTTCCTGAAGCTGCGCCAATTGTGCTTATCATATGTGGGGTTACTCTATTATAACATGTTTACAACAAAAATCATTGGGTAAGTTATAATGTGGACATTTTCATTGCAAATCCTTATATCATTCCCACGCTTCATAGATCGATTCCCCATCAGTTTATTGGAAGTTGGTAATTTCCTTGATGATCTTAGTGGTATTAGTTAGGGGGAAATTCTTTTCCAGAAAGGCATAAACTAGCCCATCCCATGTCGTGACATTGGTTGGGTTAATGGAATGATACCAAGCCTTTGCTCTATCTCTAAGGGTAAAAGGGAAAAGCCTAATTCTGACTGCATCTTCCATCATTTGATGGTAAAAAAAGGTATGATAGATTTCAAGGAAATTCATTATATGTGCATTGGGATCTTCATTCGTTAGTCCATAAAACTGCAAATTCTGTTGAGGCATATTTAGGAGAGCTAGTTTGATTTTAAATGATGCTACTTGTACGAGTGGCCTAGCTACTCCTTGGTTGGCCACATTGAATCTTGGTCTCATGAAGTCCATAAGGGTCTATTGTTGACATCTTTGGTTCACTCCGTGGTCCAAATCTCATTAAAATTCCACGATCATTTTCGTTTTTGTGATTTCCTCTTCTTCTTAATGCTGAGCTTTCCTAATAGATTGTTCTAATCAAGTTACGTCTAAATTTAAGGTTTCAGTCGAATGACTTGATCTTCTCATGACCCTTGTGTTCATGCTAGAGTACAATTTCAGAAATAAATGAAAAAACAAAAATTAAAAACTAACTAAATGCCTTAAACTATATAACTAAACTAATCACCTCCCTAGCAACGGTGCCAAAAACTTGATTGTGGCTTTCTGATGTGTATAAGTTTTAGTTAGTTAACCTCAATAATCTGTAAGCGCACAGGTCTTTCATGTAGTACCTAAGATGTTAATCCCACGAGGAGAGATAATCTAGTCCTAAAATCTAAGGCCAATACAATTCGCAAAAATTCAAAATATAGCAAAACTAAAATGAGAATTCAATTTAATCACGTAACTTAATCCAAACATTAATTACGAAACGTAACGTTCTGTTTTCCCCTGCTGAAAGGTTAGGACTCTAGAATATTGTACAAAAGAGATAGTATT
The DNA here is from genome assembly GCA_027478495.1 of Erythroxylum alaternifolium. Classification (NCBI taxonomy): domain Eukaryota; kingdom Viridiplantae; phylum Streptophyta; class Magnoliopsida; order Malpighiales; family Erythroxylaceae; genus Erythroxylum; species Erythroxylum alaternifolium. The sequence goes on along the minus strand of JANIIA010358809.1, from coordinate 14,120 downwards.
GAGAATTTAAAACATGCATTTCAAGCTCATGCATGATATAGCATACATACATATGTGAATATTAATTTTTGCACACATTAAAATGATTGTACATGCATTCATTGACATTTTTCGGGTATAATTGATTTTATTCTAATTATGATATAAATTATTGATTAATTGTCTTGAAAATTAATTTGGGGAGTGTGAGTATTGATTTAGAATTTTTGGTGAAAATTTAGGAATTTTCTAAAATTTTGAGTATTTTGGAATAGGAAAAATGCCAAGTGTCCGGACAATTGTTTTATAATAGTCGAAATAAGTGATGAATGACAATACAAATAATTGATTGACATAGGGATGTAATGACAAGTGTCATAGAAAATTGAGAGACAATTGGATAAGAAATTGGAGAAAAATGGACTAGCTGTTAAAAAGGGGCCCAATTTAATCACGTAACTCATCCAATACGATTCTCTCTAGTGAAAAACAAACATTTTATTATCTTTCACTTGTTAATTTCTATCATCTCTTTATTGCTTTCTTCTTATTCTTCACGATTTTTCTCACTAACCTTGATCAACATTGAATCTAGCTCTCATATGTCATTTGTTACTTTCGTTTTTTATCCTCATCATCTTGCCACATAAACCCTAATCCTCCCAACCTCCATGATGATGTTCATGTGATGCATGGGCTGTTAGGGTTCACGTAAGTTTGAAGAGTTTGGAATTTTTATCAAGTAAGTTATACCTTGATCTTCATGGGTAGCTGTAAATGAATCAAATATGATGAATGAATTGAGACTGATGATTAAGATCATGGAGAATTATATATATGCTATAACGTGGGTGTAAAAACATGTCATGTTTTAGTGCATCAATGATTTTTATGGGTTATTTAAATGAAAACATTTATAATTATCATTTGAGATCGAATTATAGTGTAAATGATGTGGGAAAATGATCAATAATGTTGATGACTAAATGGACATCTTTTTGTCTCATTTTTGTGTATGTGAAGAGTGTGGGGAAATTGTTGAATAAATGCATATGATGTGTTTTTATTTTGAGGTTATGGAACCCATTAGTTATAGCCCATTTTACAAGGAAATAAATTAAGAATTTAAGGTACAATGAATGCAAAATTCAAGTATAAGAAAGGTGTTAGAGTAATATTATAGAAATGAGAAGAACTAGGATAGTAGTTTTGACGAAAGGTGAAGATGATAAAGGATTTGAATGGATGTTAAAACATTGATGAACATATGGACATGTTTGATGTCCTATTTTATGGTTATGATTAATGACCTTGTATGACTCATTTTGTGAGTGTTTTAAATTGGTAATTGAGGTAGAAATAAAGAGGTTATAAATCCTAAATGATGAATTTTGAAAATGAATTACTTTATGAATGATAAATTATGGAAAGAGTTAGGATTTTTTGTTTGATGAGATAAAGTTGGAAATGATGAATCGAATGAGTAGAGTTTTGAGAGTTTAATACAGTCAAATTGGGGGTTGAATTACCATGAAATAAAGTTACATAAAGGAATTTGAATACTTAAAAATTTGTTGTGAAATTGATGTTAGTATATGTGTTGAATTCGTGAGAATGGAGGAAGAAAATGCAGAGCACGATCATGGCCATCACCCCATAATCGTGACCTGGCCAAAACATGGATCTGTCATAATGGTGGCCCTCACCACACGATCTTAGCCAGGTAAGAATATGGTTTTTTCACGATCATCATAAGAACCCTAACGATCATGGCCAGTCCTAGGAGTTTCTGTCACCATGATCGTGGGTAGACATATGGAGAAAAGGGATTGTCTTTTGAGTGATGTTTAAACCAACTAATGCTAAGAAACTTCCTTATGATGTATTTAGGCTTGAATGGGATCTTGAATGACTATTTGATGATGAATTAGGTGATTAAAGTGAGTAAAGTGTATTAGATATTAAAGAATGACTGATAGATGATGTTAAATGATTATAAGATGTGAATTAAGGAAGTATACCTAGGATTGTCATTGAACATACACTGTATATAACACACACACACATACACACACACACACACACACATATATAAGCATAAATGAGTACTTATTGATTGTGCAAGGTTGTAATGTGTGTTGCATGATATAGAAGAGCAATTAGAGCGACAACATCTAGACATTGTTGGGACATACAGGCAATAAGCTATCTGGAGCAAACTTTGAGTAGCCTAAATGGTCTCACATTGATTAATTATTTTGTTTAAAAATTTTAATGACTGATTATGTGATGGGAATGTGTTGATTCTGGACATTGAATGTCCAAGGCGTTTGATGCATGAATATCATATTGGAATTGTTTATTGTATGTGAATTTGAAAGAAAGAATAATTGATACTTAACTTAATTTTTGAATGCCGGACCAAGGTGCGATGATAAATGTGATTGTGACAAATTAAACACAAGTGATTGATTGAATATATGTGATGCATTCATTATATAAATGCATGATAAGATAAAGACAATTGTAACTGAAGTCGCCTACGAAAAAGAGCTTAAAGCTCAGAATGTGGTAAGAGCCTCTGGCTCACTATGTATAATGAGCCCTGTATCCCCAACGGATAAGGGAAAGTTATTAATGTGCCTGATATCCACAATAGATACGGGACAGTAAAAAAGGCACTTAGTCATAACAAAATAATAACAGAAAGTAAGTCTCATGAGCATTGCATATACATAAGATATGTATGGTTAAATGATTGAAATGTACTGTTTGAATTATGTTAAATGTGAAATGTGAAATAAGTGTCAAGTGTTATGTGATGCTATATGATAATTAGTGGCAAGATGTACGTTATATGATGACATGAATTGTATGTGAATTTGAAATATTAATTGTTATGTTATGTGATTTGAGTGAGTCATCGATGATGGGTAACTCAGTGAGTTCACAAAAATCTTCAAAATTACAATTTAGACTTTTCAGGTACAAAGGAGGGGACTTAACTTCTAAGACAACTTAGAAAAAACTTAGTACTACTTTTGAGGTAGAAGAAATAGCTCAAAGGTCAATCAATTGAGACTGAAGGATTTAGATAGAATTTTTGTGTAGTTCCTCATTTATGTAGCATATAACATACTTTGTAAACAGAGCTGTAGGCTCTAATAAGTCTTTGATATTATCTATAAGAATGATGTATGTAATGATACAATGTACATTTTATTTTATGAAATGAAAATGAGGAATTGCGCTTTTAGATATTGTGATAGTTATGTTTTAAATTATGATGCCTTGAGATAAGAGATGTGATTGCTCTAACTCACTGCTTCCACCAGGAATGTGCTCAATTGTCTTACAGATGTACGGGGAAAAATGTTTGATAGGAGTGGGGTGCTACACGAAAATATTAACAATTTAGTTATTGCAACATACTTAAGAGTTAACCTAAGAAAACTATCAATTGAAAGAAAGGAGAATTTACCTATCTTAAACGCTAACCTAATCGATTATGACTTACTAGATTATTAGTTTTAGACGATCCTAAGGTTGATTACTCTCTCTCAACTTATAACTGGTAACCCTAAATTATAAACCCTAATCAGATTATGGAAAATTGTAATTTCTCAATTAACAACCTATCCAAAACCCTAATTAGATCTGAAGTTGTACAATAAACTATCAAGAACCTATGTGAGATCTCCCTTCCCACAATTACCGATTTGATTAATTTCTTATTCTTATTAAATAATCTAACCCATGTTAGCCCAATTTAATAATTTTCTGTTCAGTTCACCCTCTTAGTTTATTACTGAATTATGAAATACTAGAAATCAATCATAATAAATCCAATAATAAAATAATAAGATTTCATTAAGTCAAAGATAAAAAACCCAAAGGTGAGTTTAAAACATCTCAACATTCATAAATCCTATCATCAAACTGCTATTCCCAATTCTATACAATAATAAAAATGAAAAGTAACAGGAAATATGATATTGGATAGAGACGTGAGGCAACAACATTGAAAACTCCTGATCCGAGAAGTGCGTCGATTTCGACTTCTTCTCCACTTCTCTTATCCTTCTTCTCTTTCTCAATCTCTCAACAATTCTCTCTAGGGTTTCTGTCCAAAAGTGGCTGATGCAAAAGCTTCTTTGTCTTCTTTGTCTTATTCTTTATATACCTTTTTTGTTTTGGGCAGCCTTAGGTTTTTTTAGGGTCTGGTGAAATTTGACGTTTTTTAGTGTTTACACGTCTGCCCGATGTAGGTCATGACATTGGCCCTACAAGCCACGATCATGGGTCACATCTGAGCCTTCTATCATGATCATGGCAAGCAGGCCATGATTGTAGGTTATGCCTTGGGCTTCTATCACGATCGTGGCCTAAATTCAGTGTTTCTGTCATAATCGTGGCCTATTGTGCCACAATCATGGGCTATTGTTTCGACCCGAGTGTCTCTAAAATTTCTCTGTTCTTCTATGTTGACCCTGAAACACTAATAAACACATCAAGATACCTCAAAAATATAATAACTAAGCTTAAAGACTTGTACTAACCCATAAAAACACTTAAACACAAATAGTTAACTACTAGGACAATTCTAGCCTAAAAACATACTAAACGATTGAGATTCACACTTATCACTTACCATATATCTTAAAACTTCTATGTACTACAGAATTAACAAAAATTAGAAGTATTAATAGAGAATACAGAAAAGAAAATCAATATGGTGTTTTATAATTTCCAAGTATTAAAACGAATCACTTCACCATCAAACAACAATATAAGGGTAACTTCAAGCACATCTGTTTTGGTATGATTTGTATTAGGAATGTTCTTTCTAATATAATAGATTCAAGGTAAAAAAAAATCATCATCCATATCCAAATGTAAAAATTAATTGCAAACACTAATTCATTCACTTGCATAATAATATCATCAACTGCCCCTTTAAGTTACATATTACTAAGGTCTAGTAATTGGATAAATATTTTTAAATTTTAAGATACTATATTTAATAAAGCATATATTATTGATGACACAAAATTAGTGGATGCTTCTAAATCTAATATAGCTCCCTTAACTGTGAAGTTGCCTATCTTACTAGGAATGGTAAACATACCTAAATCCTTGCACTTGAGAAGAAGTTTTCTTTGGTAAAACACGAAGACATTCTTATCCATCTTTATCTTCTCATCACCATTAAATGTTTTCTTACTAGTGCATAAATCCTTAATAATTTTTGAATACCTTGATACCTATTTAATTGTAGTTTTTAGGGGTGTATTAACCTCAACTTCTCAAAATATCTCTATAATCTTCTTATTCTCCTCCTCTTTATTTGAATTTGCTAACATATTAAGAAAATGAGTTTTGGTATTAAACGAAATTGAATGGTTAGGAATTACCTTAGGATCAATTTCACCCCATTCTTTTTCTACATCTTATTTATTTGCACGAGGAATTGCTCTTTTTGGTTATTGTATTACTTAATTCTTCTTAACTACATTGCATTAATATTATCTTTTAAATTAAAAACTATTTAGGATGCCAACTTGCCTCTAACTTAGGCTTTAAAATGACTCATAATAATTTTAATTTAATAAAATGTAATTTTCCTTACTTTAAATATTAGATTGAGTCTCTTGTTGGAACTATTGGGTATTTAGTGTAAATGATTTAACTATATCCTTTGATGATGAGTTTGAATTATGATTTTGAGGGCCAATTTATCTATATCGGAATGTTTGATGCTTATTTCCATAGTTGAATTCAGATGATCCCTCCAACTTAGATTAAATGTGTTAGAGAAGTGATTGTACTACCTTAATGGTCTTAAAACAACTTTAGTAGGATTAAATTACTTAACTTCTCCATCTTACAGTGTTAGGCGCATATTAATTGGATGTTTTACTATATAAAATAATCTATAAGCAAAGAAATATTTTGCATTCCTTATAACCAATTTCCTTATAAGATAGGCAAAGTCAAATAACTGTTGTTCAATGGAGGAAGAACCTACTACATTTAACTTTCTAATTGGTACATCATGACTCATATCAAAGTATTAAGAATTCAACATCCATATTCAAAATTAAATTTCTACTAGGCTTAGGGGTTTTATCTACCAATTCTTTTTAACTAACAATATTTATCACACTTCTATCCATTAGTAGTAACCAATAACCCTTTATATAAGTATCAAGTCAAAAGCTGGTTGCCAATCTAGTGGTAGGGATAGCTTGAGCAAAACCTCTAAACTCCTAATACTCGTACATAATCTGTCCATTGTATTCCCTTCAGACATATATTTATCTTTTTATATTTACAATATGGAATACAGGAAAATATTTCTCTGGAATTAGATGCTTCATCTCATTCTATGAATCCATTGAACCTAATGGTAGGTAGTACAACTAATAATTAGAATATTCTCCCAAAAATGGGAAAGCTGTCATATTAATATGTTATTTTATTTTTCCTTATGGCTTGATACTACAACAAGTTGCTTGAAACTCCATTTCGTATTTATATAGATCTTTACTTTTCTGGCTAAAAAGGGTTGAAATAAATGTATTAGTCCTTATTTTAGTTAGAAAAGGATATTGGCATCTAATAGAGAATATGATGTAGAAGGATTGTGGGTTTGAATCAGTCTCAATGAGCTTCTTCAAAGTTTTATATCCAACCACAATTCTTTCCTATTTTAACTTTGAATTGTTATTAAAAAAGAAATTAGGAGATAGATAGATTGTTAGATTGCAATTTTTATCTCGATTTCTTCCTTAAAAGTACATGATTCATATTATTTTTACATTAAACTACAAATCACCTTGATTAGATGATTAAGTAATAGGTACAGTCAGTTAAGTAAAAAATAGAAAAATAATATAAACAAAAAAACACAAAACACAAAATTACCTAGAACCACTCCCTAGTAAATGCTACTAAAATTCGGCAAGTCATCGCTTGCATAAAAAAAAATCTTAGTCCTAAAAATTTATATAACATTGTGAGTAAATATTGATCTCATAAAGAGTACTTAGCCTATATTTGTCCATTAGAAACAAAAATAGGAATAGAGGTTTGACTAAGATGAAATAATATAAAATTATAACTATGAATAATGCAAAATTAAAATATGAAAAGGAAATTAACAACAACTATTGGTGTAATTTGACATCCAACTTTGGAATTTTATACTGATTAATAATACAATTATATATCAGTTTACACTTTAAATATTCACCATTGGAAATCTATCTATCTCTCTCTTTCTCTATTTGCAAATTAATTAGAAAGAATGCAATTCAATTAATCATAATTAACAAATAGCTTGAGCCATATGCTATATATTTAGCTTCATAACAACTTTAAGAATTATAAAGATTGATGAAACAAAACAACACAAACACATCTAGTTCCATTTAATTTAGTCTATTATAATATATAGGATATAAAAATTTTGATGTAGCAATTTATTAAACTTTAGTCCTCTTATAATTTATAAGGATTGAACAATACAAATTTGGTATCTAAATAATCTGTAGATTGTAATAAATAATAAACTAGTAAGACTTCTTATCAATTATCTAAAAAAGCATGAAAGACAATCATATAATAACATTTAGAATTCAAAATTAAAATTAAAAATATTAATAAGTAGAATTTCACAGTTTAATATATCCCAAGATTTTTGTTTTCTTTGACTAAGTGTAGAATTTCGCCACACATGGCCATGGACTAGAAAATATAACAATAAAGAAACAGGAAGAGATGAGTCTTTCAATCTCAAAACCTAGCAAAATTAGATAATATAATAGGATTTTCAAGCTCTTTAAATAGGGGGCACATTTACTCTTTTTGTGTGATGAATATGGTCTAGGACACGACTATATCATGTATTATATTATTTATCTATTATCTTTTTTAAAAGAAGAGTAAGAGCACATGTATGAATTTTTGCTAGGTTGCGTATCATATTATTACTTCTCATTATGTCATACATGCATCAATTAGACCATGTAGGAGCCGTGTCTTCTGTACCAACATATCAATATAAAAGATGCCTTGGAACACTGTTATGTGCGAGGCCGTGCTTAGCCAAAATCTCTTAAAATCAAAACATGAAAGTTTAAGAGCTGTTCATAAGCTTTTTATAGAATCTTGAATAATCTTTATTAAAGTTTGGATAACAAACTTATGCCTAATGTAAGAAGCAAAATTGAAAATCCTGAAAATTATCTATCTTCTATATTATATCGATATTTTGCTTCTCTAATGATTACCGAACAATTATATTTCTATCCTAGATTTTCAAAGGTTTTGATTACTCTCTTTCAAGATCCAACCAATTAACCCTAATTGATAACCCCTAATTGAATTTTAAAATTCCAGAATATCTCTCAATTCATAACTCTTTCCCTAACAATTTCAATTAGTTTGGAAATTATTTATCAAATAATCAAGTTATCACCCAAGATCTCTCTTTGAATGATATTTGTTTTTTTAATGGCAGATTAATTTACCAACTCTCGTTGACAAAATTAATCAAATTACTTTTGACTCACTGTCTCTGTTTATTGTCAAAGTATATGCATGCACCATTAATACAAAACAGATTATGTATTAAATGAATCGAAATCAAAGTCATAAAATAATTCAAGAGCAAACTTGAACCTGGAAATTTAGAACATAATAAATGTGAAGAAGATCATCAAATTCAATTCATACATGAAGTTTAATGAACACAATAAGAAGAGAGAAAGAAGAACTTGAACTCAAAATCTGGAAAACTCCATTGCTCTCTTTGATGATTGATCGGGCTTTTTCAATGTGTGTAAGTTTTAATTGATTAACCTTGATAATCGATAAGAACACAAGTAGTTTGCATAATACCTAAGGCGTTGATCCCATGAGGAGGGATAATCTAATCCTAAAATTTAAGGCCAAAATAAATCACAGAAATTCAAAATGTAATGAAACTAAAACAAGAATTCAATTCAATCAATTCAAGAATCAATTACGAAAATATTAATAATTTAGCAGTTGCAACACACATTCAAGACTCAACCTAAGGAATTAAAATTTGAGAGAAAGAGAATTTTACCTATCTTTAACGTTAACCTAATCGATTATGAATTATTGGATTATTGGTTCTAGATGATCCTAAGGTTGATTATTCTCTCTCAAGTTATAACCATTATCCTAATTCATAAACCTAATCAGATTATGAGAGATGCAATTTCTCAATTAATAACCTATCCAAAACCCTAATTAGATCTAAAGTTGTCGAATATACTATTAGAAACCTATGCAAGATCTTTTTTTCGCACAATTTACTGATTTCATTTAATTTTTATTTTATTAAATCACCTAACTCTCGTTAGCCCAATTTATTATCGAATTATGCACACCCAGAATTAAATCACAATCAATCCAAATAACAAATAAGGAATTAGATTTCATTATATCAAAGATAAAAACCCGAAGGTGAGTTTAAAAGCAACATCAACATCTAAAACTCCTATCATCAAATTTTATTCCAATTCTATACAATAATAAAACTGAAAATAGTAGGAAATACGAAATTGAAAGGATAGCAGGAGGTAGTAACTTCGAGAAACTCTTGATCTCGGAAGTACATCGAGCCAACTTCTTCTCCTTTTCCCTTTTCCTTCTTCTCCTTTTCCCTTTTCCTTCTTCTCATTCTCTATCTCTTGATAATTCTCTCTAGGGTTTCTCTGAAAGTGGTTAATGCAAAAGGTCCTTTTTTTGTTCTTATTCTTTTATTTATGTTCTTTTATGTTTCGGGTTGAACTAGGTTTTTTTTGGGTCCGAAAAGTCCAAAAACCCTCGAAACGCAAAGTTTGGAAATGGTTGCGCATCTGCCCGACTGTCACGATCGTGGCCTAGGCCATGCAATTGGCCCCAATTTACTCCGAAACCAAGGTACCTTAAAAACATCATATTTAAGCTCAAAGGATTGTTCTAACCCATAAAACACTTCAAACATAAATAAATCACAATCTAACACAATTCTGCCCTAAACACATACTAAATAATTGAATAAATGACTAAACACATTTCAAACTATACCCTAAAATACAATGCATTTCACACCTATCAATATCCCCACACTTGAACGTTCGCTTGTCCTTAAGCAAAGAAAACAACAAACAATACAAGGCATAAAACACAAAACACGCAATGCAACAAATGAGGCAATGGTTTCAACTTTATAAAATAATTTAACTCTAAACACAATCATTTAAATTGCTCCAAATTATTAACATGCAAAATCCATGTTTGGGGGCTTTGGACTAAACATACATATTAATCAAAATTCAAATGTCAAGTTACTCACTCTTTTCAATTGTGCACACACATTAATAATTCTTTGGTCATTCAAACTCTATAACTACTTCTAAGTACATTTTCATGAAAAGTTAAGCCATTTACAGGTTTGATAGGTTTTATTAGGAAACACATTTTTTTAAAAAAATTTTTAGATAGGGACCTATTCTTTTACTCAGAGGAAAACATTGGTGATGAGTGTCAATCCGGTTACTCGACTAAATCATATTTTTATTAAGATTCTTGGTTGAAACGTCATTATATCCTTTTGACGTGAAGGCACACATTTATGATGCGTGTCGATCGGGTTACTTAACTACATCACATTCTCAACAGGCTACTAGCTCTATTTATAACCTGAAGGCTAGTAGAATAGCTATTTATATAAACTTAACCAAACAAAAAATTATTGCCTACCTTGTTGCTTAAGCTACCCATTTTAAATATTAACAGAGCTACTTAAGTCAAAAGACCTAAAACTATGAATGAGTATGACAATTTAGAGAGTGACAAAAAGTCACACAAAATCCTAATTAACTTCCATATCTAGCCAAAGAACCCAATTCACTAATTTTGCAAGCTAATGACTCTTCACAACCTATTAGACTATGTTTAAAATTAAATCAATTTCACTAAGCCATTGACACATTTACATAATTCACAAAATGCAACCTAACAGATTATCGTATAATATAAAAAATTCACATTCAAAGCAAAACATATAACCCTCTCCACACTTGAACAACACATTGTCCTCAATATGAGAAGGATACATACAAGCACAAAAGGGGGAATGAAACAATAAGCGGAAGGCCAAAAGAACAAAATACTAACAAAATTGAAAAGAAAAGGGTTAGAACAAGAAACCATCATGGTGATTGAGGTGGTGATACGTCAGAGACAGAGACCAAAGGCATTTGACAAGCTGGCTTTCCTATCTTATAATTGGTTCAAAGAGAGTAAAAGAATTAGTAGGGTAATGCATTCCAAATCATTGATATTTATTTATGGAAATGAAACAACTTTAACTGCATAACAATTTAAATTTACTTTAAAATGCCAATTTATGGTCATTATCTTGACCTTGTATCTTTGGAAACTCAGCCGGAATCAATTATGAGCAGTTTACTTCTACCTTTTTCATTCAACATCAATTTTGTAGCCTGTGAGTAAGCTAAAAATTTCAAAATGATTAGGAGGAAAATAATTATAATGTTGAGAAAACCAATTAATTTTAGTAATGTCATTTTTACTAACAAACTGTCAATAAAATTGGGAATAATGGAACTACCTAAATCTTCTGTGGAATCCAGTAGTTTACCCTATAAGAAGGCGAGTTACTCTCTTTGTTCCTTAATCACCATCGTCTCCTATGCTTCTTTCATTTCAAAAATAAATACTTTCTTATCTTCTTCAAACTCAACGTTTGTTGTCATTTAATCTTTTTTCTTTTGTTCTTCAAAAGATTCGAACACATCAATTATCTTAAACGAGCTAATCTCCTTCGAATTCTTTAATACATCATTCATGTTGAATGTCACCTGGTCATCATTAATCTGAAGGATAAGGTTCTTATCATGGACATCTACCAATGATTTTTCAATGTTCATACATGGTATATCAAAAACTTATGAATAATAGGGGGGTTGACATTCTTTTCTTCATCCTCTTTCTTGATTTCTTGGTCTCCCATAAGGTAGGGTTTGACATGGTCTTCCACTGGTTCCTCTTGTTCGTCCCATTTCTAAGTGTGATAGCCTCATATTGCTCTCATTGATATAATTCCATATTGCTTAGAGAGTCTTCGACACTTCTCTTATAATGGAAAAGCTGTCTTACTTGAATCTCCAGGTTGTGAATAGAAGCAACATGATTTTTCGTTACTTGATCAAATTGCTCTTCCAGTCTCTTCTAGTTCTCTTCCATCTCTTTTAGCTTATCCATGATTTTGTCCAATTTGGAATCCCATAAACTGGACTCATCTTGCGAAAATTCAAATATGCCTTGATGTCCAATATGAGTACTTGCATTGTTAGACCAATATAAATCTGGTTGGCTCTGCCACCCCGAAGTGTATATGTTCCAATAGGGATCATTACTTCCCCAACCATACTGTGCCTCATTATAGTTTGCAAAAGTTCCTTGCTCCTTATAATATCTATCTTCCATCATTGTTCTTTCTATTTCTTCTTGGCATCTATCTCTTCAAATGTCTCATTCTCACTCTAAGACTTCTTGATGTGTCTTTACTTTACGCCCAAAACTTCTTTCTCTATTTTTTATTTCTATTAAAAATAAAAGATAATGAAAAGTCTTAGACTAATGAACTAAATTAATCACCTCCCCGGCAACAGCGCCAAAAACTTGATCAGGCTTTTTCGATGTGTATAAATTTTAATTGGTTAACCTCGATAATTCACAAGTGCACAAGTTATTCATGTAGTACCTAAGGTGTCAATCCCACAAGGAGGGATAATCTAATCTTAAAATGTAAGGTCAAAAAAAATCACAGAAATTCAAAATGTAATGAAGCTAAAACAAGAATTCAATTCAATCAATCACGAAAATATTAACAATTTAGTAGTTGCAACACACTCTCAAGACTTAACCTAAGGAATTACCAGTTGAGAGAAAGGGAATTTTACCTATCTTTAATGCTAACCTAATCGATTATGAATTGCTAGATTATTGGTTCTACACAATCCTAAGGTTGATTACTATCTCTCAAGTGATAACCATTACCCTAGTTCATAAACCCTAATCTGAGAGATGAAATTTCTCAATTAATAACCTATCCAAAAATCTGAAGTTGTCTAATAAACTATCGAAAACCTATGCAAGATCTCTCTTCGCATAATTTACCAATTTGATTTAATTCTTGTTCTATTAAATCATTTAACTCTAGTTAGCCCAATTTAATTATTTTTTACTAGATTCACCCTCTCAGTTTATTATCGAATTATGCATGTCCAGAATTAAATCACAATAAATCCAAATAACACATAAGGAATCATATTTCATTAAATCAAAGATAAAACCCCAAACGTAAGTTTAGAAGCAACATCAACATCCAAAAATCCTATCATCAACTGTTATTCCCATTCTATACAATAATAAAACTGAAAATAGCAGGAAATATGAAATTAGGGTTAACTTTTGGAAGTGACTAAACATTGTTGGATCAGAAAAAGAAAGCGTTCTATATTTGGAGAAACGGTAGATTTCAAAACTTTTAAGAAATCATTTTTCTGGCATAAGCAACAAATCCAAATCATCATGCTAATCCATACATGATATGGTATAAGGATAATAAAAAAAATATAAACAAGATGGAGAGTATTACCGACTCCTTTGCTACAGCTTTAAATCCTCGTTGCGTTATCCTCTCCTTCTTCTTGTATCCAAATCCTTTGCTTTTGAATCTTTCCTTTAGCAATCTATCTTCTCCTTGTTGTTATATCCTCAACCAATTTCATTTACCTCTTGTTCTTCAAGGACAACTAGGTTAACAAAGTCCTTTGGTGGGAAAGGAGAAGAAATGTTTGGAGGAGATTTTCTTAGAAGAAGATGAACCAAAAATGAGACTGTTTCACTTAGTAATTTTGGTTCACCCTTGCATGAAAGGAGAGAGGGTCTAAAAACTTTCAAGAAGTCTTTCTTACACTATCAAATTCAGTTATGCATGGAATGGAAGAAGAGAGGGGCATCCAATGCATCACTTCTTTCATTAATCAATCATAAAGCAACCAATAAATGAGACTCTCTTCATTTATCTTTAA
>JANIIA010358388.1:0-20731 GCA_027478495.1 Erythroxylum alaternifolium | reverse complement strand
CCTTAATCTCTCTTTGAGCTCATATGTACTGAAATTTCGGGTCCTAACCCTTAATATGAGAACGGGATGTTACAATAATAAATTCAACCACTCATAATAGGAACAAGTTCAACCATATCCATATTCTCCAGAATACAAAAACATACTGAAAAAACAAAAATAAAACAATATAATGGTTAGCTTTCCCTTTTTATATGAAAATTTGGAATGATGGAAGTTTGATGGAAGCTCTTGATTATCAATCTCGATTCCCACATTTTGCACCTGGACGCTTGTGACTTTGCGTGAACCATTGTAGAAAAAAATATGAATAGTGGTTGCCCAATATCTAAATGTGTAAGGAAGGTGCAGGGTTTTTTCGAGGTCTAAAAATTCCATTGAAAACTTAAGTCTGGAAACATCCATATGTTTATCCTAACGATGGCCACAATTGGTGTTTTTGTCACGAATGTGACCTACTTGTCATAATTGTAGGCCTATGTTTTTGAGTCAGTTTCCCTCCAAAACTCCTCCGCTCTTCGATATTGACCCTGAAATAGTAGCAAACTCATTAAGGTACCTCAAATACACAACATTGAAGCTCAAAAGCATGCTCTAACCTATAAAACACATAAAATACAAATATTTACAAACTAACACAATTCTAACCTAAAGACATACCAGATAATCAAATTAACAACTAAACACATACCAAACTACCCACTAAAACACGATGCAATCTCAAACTATCAATATCCCCACACTTAAATTTTTGCTTGTCCTTAAGCAAAAATCAAATACAGCGAAATAAAATTTTATCACTTCATTTTAAAAAAGATTAAAGCATGCAATCCCGCAAACTTTGGCTAACCCAAGTGTCAAGCTACAACACACATCTTGACTAATTTTCATATAAACTTAACTTATGAAACCATCACTTAAAGATAAGTATAAACTCAAATTGGATTTTCCTTACGGATTTCACTCATTTCTCTCATGTAATGATGGTTAGTGTTTCGCTCAAACTTCCTATAAGAAACCACACTATCATAGGCTTGCTAATGTACCAATTCTCCTCTACAACGATTACATACTAAGATAGATCAAAAGGACTTTGTTTCGGGTTGTAATGTTGCTAGGGTTAAGGTGGATCAAAAAGGTTTTAGGGGTTTGTCACAAGCATTTACAAAGTACTAAGTGTACAAAGGGATGACAAAGATAAACTTCTGAGATATGCAAATGGATATAACTACTACTCTACACTTATTGATGCTCCTACATGTTATTCCTTTTTTCTTTTCTTTCTTTTTTCATTCTTTTTTATTATTATTTTATTATGTTCTTTTTCTCTCTTCTAATTTTTTTTATCATAATAAAGAAACATTGAACAAAAAACCACAACTATATGTAATGTGCTCTATGAGTAGAAGCACTAAAATTTGTTCAAAGCATTTCAAAAAGGAAAAAAATTGCAGACAAAAAAATCCCAAAACTAAAGTATCACTTAGCATTCTATTAACTTGTGATTGGGCAAGCTAATAGGGTTTGTGGGTTTTAAAATGGGGCAATTTCAAGAAACAAAAGGTTAAAGGCTTAACGGGGCTAGCAAGAGATAATAATGGGTAGGTCATTTAAGCCAAGGGTTAAAATAAAAAGGGTCTTAATCATTTCTATCTAGCATACATCCAGTAGATTTAAACTGATTCAAAGCAAGTTCTGAAGTTAATTACCTAAGGAAGCATCACACAAACAAGGAAATGAAATGACTATAGAATGAAGTCATAAAGGCTCAATTCCTCACATAGGCTCAAAGTGTCATAATGAAAATCCATTATGCTTTTATACACTACCTTATTGCTCAAGTGTCCAGCTCTGAGTAAACTTATGCAGCCAACTACTTTCATTACTCCATATGGCTCACTTTCTACTCAAGTAGCTTAATTTGAGTTCACACATGAATTTAATCTCATTCCAACTAGCATAATAGAATCTCATGGTAATACATTCATCACAAAGATTCAAATGTAAGGGAAATGACACAACTAATACTAACAACCTAACATGCATCCTAAATGACATGAAAAAATGCAAATACAAATGCAAAGACTACCTCCCTAGATTTGAACAACACATTGTCCTCAATGTGAAAAGGAGAACACCCAAAACCAACAAACAACATAACAAAAAAGAAAACACAAAGCACAAGAAAAATAATGGAAGAGATTAAAGGCAAGATGGGCTCATCGTGGTAGGGGCGATGGAGAGAGCACATTTTTTCTCTCATCCTTTGGTCCTCCAACAAGCTATGATGCACAAAAAACTTTCAAGTAACCTCAAAATACACCATTGAGCACCTAAACAACAAGATATCGAAGGGCGGAACAAGTTAATACCCAATCAAAACCAAACTAAACACTATCAAATCAAAGCAAAATCACACTAACAAAAATACAAGCAAATGAAAAACCAACATGCCAACTTAAGGTCATTAGTTTTACCATTCCATATGCAAACATTAAAGAGTGAGTGAAAGGAAAGAAAGTACTTCCCTTTCTTGTGAGAATGACCCTCCAAAGTATAGCTTACACCTATGCCCATTAACCTTAAAAGTTTCACCCTTATCATTTTCCAACTCCAAAGCTCGATAGGGAAACACTTGAATAACCTTGAAGGGGCCACTCCATCTTGACTTAAGCTTTCTGGGAAATAATCGAAGTTGTGAATTGAAAAAAAGCGATAAGTCCCCACTTTTGTACTCTTTCTTCTTAATATGGGCATCATACCACTTCTTAGCCCTTTCCTTGTACAACTTGGTATTTTTGTACGTATCATACCTTAACTCCTCTAATTCATTAAGTTGTAACAATCTCTTCTCACCGTTAGTTTCCAATCCATGTTAAATTTTCTAATTGCCCAATATGATCTACGCTCTAACTCTAATGGTAAATGGCAAGCCTTGCCATATATAAGTCGATATGGTGTTGTGCCTGTGGGAGTTTTGAAAGTCATCTTGGAAGCCCACAATGTATCATATAGCTTTAAAGCCCAATCTTTACTTGAAGTGTTCACTACCTTCTCCAAAATCTTCTTCAACTCTCTCTTCACCACCTCCACTTAGCCAGTCATTTATAGGTGGTAAGGGGTTGCCACTCTATGATAAATGGAGTATTTATGGATGACTTCTTCCAAAAATAGAGAAGTCATCCATAAATACTCCATGAAATCTTCATTCATATTTGCAAAGATGGTCATCATGCACCTTCAGAATGTGGTTGGTGCATTGTATAGACCAAATGGCATCCTCTTGTAAGCAAAAGTCTCGTAAGGATAAGTGAAAGTAGTCTTCTCTTAGTCTTGTAGGCATATGAACACCTGATTGTACCCTGAATATCTATCAAGAAAACAATGAAAAGCATGCCTAACCACCCTCTCAATTATTTGGTCCACAAAAGGTAATAGGAAATGGTTTTTCTTAGTGGCCAAATTGAGTTTCCTATAGTCAATGCACACTATCCAACCTATGATAGTCCTAGTAGAAACCTTTTCACCTTTTTCATTCTCCATCACTTTCATGCCTCCCTTCTTAGGCACACATTACATCATACTCACCCATTTGCTATCTGAAATTGGGTATATAATACCTACATCTAAAAGCTTCACCACTTCCTTCTTCACAACCTCTTGCATGTTTGGATTTAATCTTCTTTGCCTCTTTCTCAGTGTCTTGCATCCTTCTTCAAGGTTAATCCTATTCATCACCATATTAGGGATAATCCCCCTAATATCAGAAATTTGCCACCCTATAGCTCTCATTCTTTTCTTAATGGTCTCTACCACTTTCTCTTCTTAATCAAAATCCAATTGGTTGGAAATGATGATAGGTAGGGTATGGTCTTTATCTAGAATTATTCTATAGTGGGTGGCTTTACAATGGAGGGTGGTGTGGGTGCATCTGTTCTCTCTAACTTCTCTTACTCACCCTCCTCACATAATTCCTCTTCGCTCACACTCTTATCCCTATGCAATTCAACAACTTCCTCTTCTGCTTCACACAATTATCCATAACATCAATCTTCATACATGGACTTCCATCCGTCGGCTTCTTTAAAGATTTAGTCATATTGAATTCAACCTGCTCATCACCAATTCTCAAAACTAGTTTTTCTTTACGCACATCAATTAATGCCCTACTAGTATTCATAAAGGTTCTACCCAAATCAATGGATAATTCCTATCTTCTTCAAAATCCAACACAACAAAATCAACAAGAATTACAAATTTATCCACTTTTACTAGAACATCTTCTACTACCCTAAATGACCTTTTAACGGATTGATTTGCAAGTTGGATAAGTATGAATGTTGGCTTGAAGTCTCCTAGCCCCAATTTTCTGAAAATAAACAAAGGCATCAAGTTAATACTTATGCCTAAATCACATAAGCATTAGAAAATTCAAAATCACCAACATAATATGGAATATTAAAACTCCCTGGATCTTGTAGTTTTGAAGGCATTGTGATTATGATGATCAAACTATAGTTCTCCATCAAGGTCACCATCTGATTGTCCTTCCAAATGCATTTGTGAATGAATATGTCCTTTTTGAAACTTTGCATACTTGGGAAAACACTTTAAGGCCTCTACCAATGACAAATTAATTTGAAGCTTCTTCAACTTCTCCAAGAATTTGGAGAATTAAGTGTCTACTTGATGTTGTCTCATCCTCTATGGATATAGAATCTTAGGCTTATAGGGAGGTGGCAGCATATATGGCTTCTCTTCTTTTTACTCTTATACCTTATCTTCTTTTATCTTTTTTCCTTTACCTTTCTCCTTTTATTGGCTATCCATTTGCACACTTGGCTCTTCTAATTGCTTGCCACTCCTAAGTGTGATTGCCTTGAGTTAATCCTTTGGATTGGTCTTAATGTTGCTTGATAAGATTCCTCCATTCTTAGAAGATAAAGCATTAGCAAGTTGACCTACTTGTACCTCCATGTAGTGGATGGATGAAGTGTGGTTCTTTGCAATCTGGTTAAACTTTGCCTCCATTCTCTTCTGACTCTCTTTTTTTCTTCTTTAACTTTCCTCTTGGCTTGAGAATTTTAAACCCAATGCATCCATTAGCTTGTCCATTTTGCTCTCTAAAGACCCAATTTGGTCTTATTGAAATATGGGAGGTCCTTGTGCTTTCACTTGGCCACCTGCATTGTTAGTATTCTATAAAACATTTGGGTGGTTTTTTCACCCAGGATTGTAAGTGTTAGAGTATGGATCGTTACCTCTTTGCAGCTAACCTAAGTAATTTACTTGTTCTGTACCACTGGATCCCAACAAGAAGCATTTAGCTGTGCTATAGTTGTCCGACCCACTTAAATCACATTGTAATTGCATGGCCTTGACTGTGGATGAAGAAGCTCTTTGTATGTTGCTTGACTACTTGGTGAGGGCGGTAATATGTGCTTATAAGGCTATCACTGAGTCAATTGGAATCATCCTTTTTGCTCTTTGGATCCTTATTTACTCCTTTCATTTAACCAGAAGCATTTGTTACTCGCTAACTCTTCGAAAAGGTCATAAGCTACATCAATAGTTTTCCTCATTAAAGACCCTCCTGTAGCTGTATCTATAGTTCCCCTTGTGCTCTGATTCACACCATTGTAGAATGTTTACAAAAGGAACTCCCTCGGAAGGTTGTGGTGGGGGCAGCTCCTTTGTAATTCCTTAAATCTCTCCCAGGCTTCATACAACTACTCCCCATCACCTTGTTGAAAGTTTGTGAACTCCTTGATGATTCTTGTTGTCTTGGTCAAAGGGAAGTACTTAGCTAAAAAAGTTTAGGCTAACTACCCCCAAGTAGTGATTTGCCCTGAATTAAGTGAGTTATACCATGCCTTTTCCCAATCCCTTAAAGTAAAAGGAAACAATCTTAACCTCACAGCATCATCAGACATCCCATTAAACCTGAAGGTGTCACAAATCTCCAAGAAGTTAGCAAGATGCATATTGGGATCTTTGTTTGACAACCCATAAAATTGCACACTGCTCTGAAGTATGTTGAGGAGTGCTAGTTTGATCTCAAAGTTATTGGCTTAAACCGTAGGCCTTGCAACTCCTTAAGGACTGAAACTTGACCTCATAAAGTCCATCAATGTCCTCTTAGCTCCTCCTTGCTCTCCATCTTTTGCCATATTCCTTTATATTCTATCTTAATTTCTATCTCTTCTTAGCTCTCTTTCGTGCCTTGTAATGTCTGAAAACTCTTCTTTGCTAAGCTCGCTAGACCTTCTTGTGCTCCTTATATTCATGCACCTGAAAATACTCGAGGAATAGTATCAAACACTCTTAAATTAAAGTCACCCAAACTAAACAAGATGCTAAACAAAACAATTCTCGGTAATGGTGCTAAAAACTTGTTGAACATAAAAATAAACTAATTGTTTTATGTTAAAAATTGCAAGTATACGCGTCATTACTTGTAGTAAAAAAAAAAATTGTCCTACAGAGATTATGCTTAGGCACCACTTATGCTTTATTTAAGAATCAAATTCAAATAATAAAAACTAAAAAATAAACTAAATCAAACAAACTAGCAGCGAACAAATAATGTAACAAAAGTGCAGAAACTTTGATTTCAAGATTAAAGATTAGAAATCACTTTTTCCTTATCTTGTCTTGCTCCTACCTTGTTGATTGAATTATGCCTCACCTAAGATGTCCTAATATTTCAATCACCTCTGTCAAGGTGTAATCAAATGTCCTTAGCCAAATTAAATGAAATTGACTATGTAATCTCTCAATTTGCAAAATTAGTCCACCAATTTAACAAGTTATGAAGCTATCCTATATGTAATCAACTAATTAGTCAAGATCTCTTTCTAAATAATCAATTAACTTGATAAATGGAGGTCTATAGGATGGAAACCCTCATCTTACAGCCCTACACAATTTACTCAACTCAATTTCTCGATATATTGTAAGTTTAAGCATAACATTTATCAAAAACATTCATTAATTCAAAACAACAAAGTAGGAGTTCAACAAGTAGTTTAAAAGTAATCTCTACAATAAATTCAGCCACTCATAATAGAAAGAAGTTTAACCATATCCATATTACCAAAATACAAAAAACATTAAAAGAATAAAGACAAAACAAATACTATGGTAGCTTTCTTCCCTTTTTGTATCTAAAAACACAAATGATGGAAGCTCTTGATTATCAATGATGATTCCCACCTTTTACACCTAGAAGTTTATGACTTTGCGTAAACTGTCATAAAAAAATGAATGGTGGCTTCCCAATATCTTAATATGTAAGGAAGGCTTAGGGTTTTTTCAAGGTCTAAAAAGACCTCCCTTGAAAACTTGAGTATGGAAGTGTCCCCACATTTGTCCCAACACTGGCCACCATCATGGCCTATATGACATGATTGTGGCCCTTGAGCAAGCTCTCTATCATAATCCTGGCATGCAGGCTAACATCATGGGCCAATCCTGATGCTTCTGTCACAATCGTAGCCTGCTTGCCAAGACTATGGGCCTGTGTTATGGCCCAGGTTCCCTCTAAGACTCCTCCGTTCTTCGATATTGACCCTAAAATAGTAGCAAACTGATCAAGGTACCTCAAATACACAACATTTAAGCTCAAAAGCACGCTCTAACCTATAAAACATGTAAAACACAAATATTTAACAAACTAACACAATTCTAACCTAAACACATACTAAATAGTCAAATTAACAATTAAACACACACCAAACTGCCCACTAATGCAATATATAACTATCAATATTGCATAGCCATGAGATATGCTCATAGCTATGCAATGATTCCAACATGCATGCTTCACCCTCCATTCTTTTAGGTGTTATTTACTCCAAGTGTAGCTATCTACCAAGATTTTTTTTTGCAGCCGACACTTATCCATGCTTTGTCCTCTTGCCAGCCATCCTATGTTACATGGCTGTGAAATTTTCTAAATAGCCGTTAGCTATATTGCTTCATGATCTTGTTATTTTCTTGTCTTTACTTGATCCAATCTTTCTCATTCTTGCTCCATGAAGACAAGTGCGTGTGATTCTTTAGAAAAAGACCCAAATATGGTGCTTTCTACTCACTTTAACTCCTTTGCTTCTAAATTGTGCCTAAAACCACATATGAGTCAGATTAAGTATCTTAAGTAATTTCATGTCATTAGTCACTAAATGTTATAGAGTAATTATACAAGCAATTAAGCACATGTTAATTTTCCCCATACTTAGCTTTTAACCGTCCTCGAGCAAAACATCAAATTAAGATCACAAACCACAAACATTAACATCAAATTAAGATCACAAACCACAAACATTTACTCAATTCCATATGTTCCAAGAATATACAATCATAAATAAAATTGAACGACTTTCAAAAATCATAGCAAGAACTTAACATTCCAAGCTTTTACTCACGATCAATCAATAAGCATCACCTTTAGAAACTGAGCAATTTAATGGTAGACTTAGAAAATGTGTTTAAAGCAGATTTATTCTTAGGTACACTCAAATACCATTCACAATCAAGACAATTCCATAACTTCATTTCTCCATCACTAAGGTTCATATATAAAATCATGAATCAAAGGATTTTTAAGGTTGTAATGTGGGTAAAGGTAAGGTGAGATGTATTTAGGTCGAGTAGCATAAAAGTCATCAAAGCTAGTGAAACAAAAATAATACTTAATGTACATAAAGTACAAAAGCCAACATTCAATCACAATTATGTATATAAACTTTGATGAATGCAAAGATGATGTTTCATAGCTCAAAATCGAGCTCTCACACACAAACCATATAAAGCATAATAAACCAGAAGGAATCAGTCATACAATTCATGACAATATATTGAAACTATATGGAGTGATCTTTCAAAGAAAACATCTACCTTATATTCGACTCAAATAGCCCATTCAAAACAACTTTAGGAGGATGCTTTAATTATGAATAACTTTTCAAACCACATTTGCACTTCCTCCTTGATACATTTATTTAAACATTTTTTCATTCTTTTTCTTTTTCTTTCTTTCTTTCTTTTTCTTTATTTCTTTTCTCTTTTCTTTCTTTCTTTTTCTTTCTTTTCTTTATAAAAATTAAAAGAAACTACATCAACATGAGAATGTCAATGATAAGATATAAAATAGCATCCTAACATTATAACCAACCCATACATATGTATACCCCCACACTTAGAATTTTATACATCCACAATCTCAACAATTAATAAATGCTCACTAGCTTTAAGGCTTGGTAAGGACATTTAGTTAGGTTTAAAGCATGTAAGCTGGTTAATACAAAAATAAAGGCTAATAAAGCTAAAGGGGGCTTATTAAAAGGAAAATCATATAATGGGTAGGCTATTTGGCTAATGTAGTTCGTAGAAAAGAAAGAATGCCTCATTATTTTCATTTTAATGCATGTGATAAAAATATGGTCTTGAATAGAGAATAAAAGCAAAGTAAGGATGTACATGTCATGAAAGTCATACATCAACAAAAGACAATGAGATTGATATGAATGTATCAGTCAATTAAGGCTCAAAATCTCACTAACTTTGTTTACCGTTAGTCTATACTCTTCTAAAGATAATGTACATTGACCAATCACAAGAGTAAATGTACATGCTAAAGTTGCTATGAAATTGTCTAATCAATTCCCACTCTAATCATGATTATATAATCCTATAAGCAATAGAAAATAAGAAATTGTTTGATTGTTTGTTTTATTCTCTCTCTCATTTTGATTGAAAACTTAAAACAAGCAAAGCAACATTAAAATATATATGCATATAAAAAGAAATGTGAAAATTTTAAGAAAAGAAATTAACTTCCCTTGAGTTCCTCCCAAGAAGCTCTTTTGTTTAATGTCGCTAACTTGACTCCATATTTTCCTATCACGTCATAAAATTGTGATCCTTGGGTGTCATATGTGCTTCCTCCACTTGAGGTGCTTCAAGACAGGGTCTTAGTTATTAATCATTCACGTATAATGTCTTCCCTATCTTCAAACATCCAATCTCTACTGAGTCCATACTCTCGAGAAATATTTTGAATGACTTTTTGCCTTGTTCATTCTTGTTCAATTTCTCTAACCTGCTAGGTAAAGGTAGAAGGTCAGTATTAACAATAAATTGGAGCTTAATATTTACCTCCAAGCTAAAATATATATCAGTTTTTTGGTTATATTTCTTCCTCCACTTCTTCCACACAAGCAATTCCTTGAGTATTACACTTAAGATTCTCAAGCTCCTCATCACTTTGTAAGGTATTCGCCCTAACTTCTCTTAGGTACACATCGGGTTGATATGGCTGATCCTTTTCACTTTGTGGTTCCAAATGGTTGATATCTCCCAATCTAGACATTGAATCTTGCTAGAACCATTTCACATCCTATTGAAATTGCAAAGTGTTATCAATGACAACATTAACTAATTCTTCCAAAGATGTACTTGAGTTTTACTAGTTCTCGTATTCTTGGAAGCTAAACCAAAATTACATTTTATTCTGCTATAATTGTTGTTCTCTATGCTAGAATTGTTATACATCTTGCTATAATTATTGTACATTCTGTTGCAACTATTGTA
Source organism: Erythroxylum alaternifolium (assembly GCA_027478495.1). Classification (NCBI taxonomy): domain Eukaryota; kingdom Viridiplantae; phylum Streptophyta; class Magnoliopsida; order Malpighiales; family Erythroxylaceae; genus Erythroxylum; species Erythroxylum alaternifolium. Next base: position 10,138 of record JANIIA010358388.1, on the reverse strand, counting down.
CACCTTGTTGAAACTGTTGTATGCTCTATTAAAATTGAAGAATGTTAGCAATCATAATATTAAGTACATCTTCCAGAGATGTACTTAAATTGTGATAAGAAACTTCTGATCCATACATGAATTGTTGTGTCTTGCATACTATCAAGGATATAATTATGTTGATTATCCCATTCATAACTAAAGTTAGTTTGATCAATCCAAACATGGTTATAAGATTGAGAATATGATTTATAGAAAAAATTACTTATGTCCATGTTTTTTTAATTTTTCGGTCATAAACACTGAACAAAAAGTGAAAAGATCAAGAAATAAATGAAAGAAACAAAATGCGAACAAATATGTATAAAAAACCAATTAAAATCAATAACAAAAACGAAAAGGTCATACTACCCGACAATGACGCCAAAATTAACAGCAGTGCATCGTAACATTATGCCAAATAAACTAGACCTACTACTATTATAGTAGTGGTGAGTTTAGATCGACCCCATTGAGAATGTTCGGTTAGCTTTTAAATGAAATTAGTAAATGCTTAGGTTTGAGGGGGGTTTGGTTTTCAAATAAGAAAATAAATCTAAACTAACTAACCAAAGCAAATTAAAGAAAACATGCAAAAAATGACGAAAGTGGTGAATTCGTTAGGAGTCCAGTTCTTTAGGTCAATCTTGGCCTATACCTTAATTAAAAATATTTCATTAAATTGTTGTTCTTAAACCCTTCCTTGAACTATTAATTGTAGGGTTAATGACACGATCTATTAACCCAAGTTTTTCTATGGGTCATGTTTAATTAAGATAAAATTGTTAATTAAACCTAACTACTGAATTACCTAGAATACAATCTCTTAGGTAGTAGCATTACGAATTAGGAAACCTGATTAATCAAGGCAACAACCACGTACGATGCATCATTTAACATAGGTTATATTATCCCTAATATTTATGAACCATTAGTCACTACAAATGAATTTCAACGTAACAATTACAGATTATGTTGAAATTTTAACAGTGGGTCTATACATAAATAATCGAACGATAACGAGAAAACGATCATTCATACACAAAATCTAAGTTAATTAATATAGGATAACACAATAAATTCCTAAAGAGAGAAAGAAATAACAAATATAAGAAGAAATACACTTAGCCATGTCACAGTGTCGATTACACCTTTAAACCAGTGTCAGGAAAGCTACACCTCCATAGGCCTCTCCATATATGAGAGCTTCATCGCACTCTCTTCTTCAGTGTTCAGAGAGCTCTTTTGGAATCCCAGTCAAAACACCAATCTTTCTTTCATATCTCACGGCTGTCACTATTTGGATGCTTTCTCCAAACGAAAACAGCTAAAACCTTTCATAATTCCCTCGACTATCACATGTTGCTTTTATTAAAAACCTAGGGTTAAAGTGGTAAGGTGTCCCTCTCACCGATGTGAGAGCTGCTACATTGCTTCTTTGATCTCTTCTAGCATTTTGATCTTTTGCTTTGATCGTTTTGGTCCTCCTTGCTTTCACTTTATGCTACCATTTTCTCCTTTTCTATTTACCTTTGCTTTATACCTTAAATGCTTAGTAGCTGGCTTGCATATGCAAAATACTACACAGTTGTGAGATATGCTCACGGTTGTGCAATAATTCCAGCAGGCATGCTTCACCCTCCATTCATTCATACGTTATTTACTCAAAGTGTAGTTGTCTACTAAGATCTTTTAGTAGCTGACACCTATCCAAGCTTTGTCCTCTTGCTAGCCATCCCACGTTGCATGGCTGTGAAATTTTTTAGATGGTCATAAGCTATGTTGCTTTATGATCTTGTTATTTTTTTAGTCTTTACTTGCTCTAATCTTTCTCATTATTGCTCTATGAAGACAAGTGAGTGTGATGCTTTGAAAAACGACCCAAATATAGTTCTTTCCACTCACTGCAACTCCTTTGCTTCTGAATTGTGCCTAAAATCACATATGAGTTAAAGTGAGTATCTTAAGCAATTTCATGTCATTAATCGGTAAATGTTGTGGAATAATTATACAATCAATTAAACACATGTCACATGCCTAGAAGTATCTATGATGCTCTTAATTTAGGTCCTTTAGAAAAGATAGGTTTGATAATTCAACTAGCTAATAGGTCTAATGTATATTCTAATGGTGTGTTCGAAGATATGCTAGTGTAAGTTAACGACCTTATGTTACCTGTTGATTTTTGTGTCCTCATCATAGGTGAGAAGTTTGAATCTTCCATGGTGTTCTGTTCCTATTTGGTTTATCCTTTTTTAGTAATTCCAAGACAAAGATCGATGTCCATAAGGGTGATTTATCTATGGAATCTAATGGAGGAGTTGTTAGTTTTAATATCTTTGATGCTATGCAATTCCCTGCTGAAACTAGTAGTTTGTACTCTATAGATTCCATTGATTTTATTAATGAAATTATGCAAGAAATGTTTGAATTTGACATGGTTGTAGGTGAGAATGTTGAAATAATAAAGGTGGATCATATTATTGACGATGTGACCGTAGCTCTTAGTTCCTTTCTAAAGGAACCATCTGTGTTTTATAATCCTGCATTACCTATGTCTGCTTCCAGATTAGTACCCTCTATTATGTAGACCCCTGAAGTGGAATTAAAACCCTCCCCTTTAATTTGAAATATGCATTTCTTGGAAAAAATGAAAACTTACTGTGATCATTTCAAGCTCTTTATTCTCTTCCTAGGAAGAGCGACTCTTGCAAGTTCTTAGAAATCATAAGCAAGCCATAGGTTGGAAAATTGCATACATAAAAGGAATTAACCCTACTTTGTGTATGCATAGAATCCTTTTGGAAGAAGATGCAAAACCCATTAGAGAGGCCCAACATAGGTTAAACACTACAATGATAGATGTCATATATAAGCAAATCACGAAATGGTATGATGCAGGCATAATATACCCCATATCTGATTGTAAGTGGGTTAGTCCCATTCATAACTTCATTTTTTGTATTTTTTCTTTAATTTGTTTTCATTATGTTAGTTTTTTTTTCTTATTTCTAAAACCAATACCCCTAACCTAAACACTGATTAATTTCATTTCAACAACTTTACACACACTCTTTGTGGGATCGACCTAAACTCACCACTACTATAATAGTAGTCTAGTTTTTATTTTAACTAATGTTACAATGCGCTGTCAATTTTGGTTTCATTACCAGAGGGTGCAATGTTTTAGGTTTTTTTGTGATTTTAATTGGCATTTTGTATATATCTGTTTGTAATTTGATTATTTTTGAATTTATTTCTTGATCTTTTCAATTTTTGTTTACTATTTGTATGTAAAAAAATTGAAATGGATATAAGTAATTTCTTTTATAACTCTTATTCTTAATCCTATAACCAAGTTTGGATTGTTCAAACTAACTTTGGTTATAGATGAGATAACCATCAGAATTACTTTTATGATAGCATACAGGACACATAACGATTCCCGTATAGACCAGAAGCTTCCAATCATGACTCTGGTCCATATCTGGAAGAGTTGATTAATATTGTGAATGATAATACTTTGAAATTGCAATATAATACTTTACAATTCTAGCAAGATGGAGGGTAATTTTTGCAAAATACATGGTCTAGCGCATAAGATTCAGAGAGCTGACACGACTTAGATACATCTCTAGAAGAATTGTTTAATATTATGGTTGCTAACAATCTTCAAATTCAACAGAATATGCAACAGCTGTTTCAGTAAGGTGTATAAGAAATCTAACAGGATACTATGCAATTCAAGCAAGATGCATTGCCTTGATGGGGAGATGTCACTCATGTAGAACTATAAAGTGAAGAGGAGCAGCCATATCAACCTAAGGTGTACCTAATAGATGTTAGTGCAGAAAACTTACAAAGTGATGAGGAGCTTAAGAATTTTTATAGCAGTAGTCAAGGAATTGCTTGTGTTGAGGAAGTTAAGAAGGAGCTTGAAGTAGAATATGATACATCATTTATCTCGGAGGTAACTACCAAGTTTGTAATTATTTCTGAGACTAACCATTCACCTTTACCTAGTAGGCTGGAAGAATTAAATGAAGAAAAAGGCAAAGAGTCATTTGAATTATTTCAAGAGAGCGAGTACTCAATGGAGATGAAGAACCTAAAGATGGGGAAGACGTTGGAGCTGAATGATTATCAACTAAAGCCCTATTCAGAAGAACCTCATACGGAGGAACCTCATGTGCCACCAGAAGATCATAATTTTGTCACATGGGGAGAAAAAGGAGTCGAGTCAACGATGCTAAACAAAGGTGCTTCTTGAGAGGCAACCCAAGGGAAGTAAATTTCTTTTCCTTTACTTTTTCATATTACTTTTTATATGCATATGTATTTTTGAATTTGTTTGTTTTTACTTGTTTTAAGTTTTCACTCAAAATGAGAGAAAAAATAAAACAATAAAAAAACATTTTCTTGTTTTTCTGTTGCTTCTAGGATTATATATTCATGATTAAAGAGTGAATTGACTAGAGAATTTGGTAGTAACTTTAACATGTACTTTTGCTCTTATGATTCGTCGATGTTCATTATCTTCAGAAGAGTAGTGACTAGTGGTAGACAGAGCTGAGGTTGTACTTTTTCTCTTTTGATTGGTCAACGAGCATTATCTTTAGAAGAATAGTGACTAGTTGTAGACAAAGCCGGTGAGATTTTAAGCCTTATTAGACTGACACATTCATATCAATCTCATTGTCTTTTGATAATGTGTGACCTTCATGGCATGTAAATCCTGATTTTACCTTGAATTTCTATTCGAGACCACTTTTTTATCATATGCATTAACATGGAAATAATTAGGCATTCTTTGCCTTTCTGAACTACATTAGCCAAATGCCCTACCCATTATATGATTTTCCTTTTTGAAAAGCCCCCGTGAGCTTTATTTTCCTTTTCTTTGTGTACTAGTCACATTACATGCATTAACCTAACCAAATGTCCTTCTCAAGCCTTGAAGCTAGTGGAACATTTTTTAACTTTTGGGTTTGTAGACGTACAAAATTCTAAGTGTGGGGGTATGCATATGTATGGGTTGGTTATAACGTTGGGATATTATTTTATGACTTATCATTTAAATTCCCACTTTGATGTAGTTTATTTTAATTTTTATAAGAGAAAAGAAAAGAAAGGAAAAGAAAAAAAGAAAAGAGAAAATCAAAAAAAAGAAAGAAAGAAAGAAAAAGAATTAAAAAATGTTTAAATAAATGCATCAAAGAGGAAGTTCATATGTGGTTTGCAAGGTTATTCATACTTAATTCATTCCTTTCCTTTACTTTTTCACGTTATTTTTTATATGCATATGTGTTTTTGAAAATTTTTTACTTGTTTTAAGTTTTCAACCAAAATGAGAGAAAAAATAAAACAACAAAACAAACATTTTCTTGTTTTTCTGTTGCTTCTAGGATTATATAGTTATGATTAAATAGTGAATTGACTAGAGAATTTGGTGTCAGCTTTAGCATATACTTTTTCTCTTGTGATTGGTCGATGTGCATTATCTTTAGAAAATTAGTGACTAGTGGTAGACAAAGTCGGTGAGATTTTGAGTCTTGTTAAACTGATACATTCATATCAATCTCATTGTGTTTTGATAATGTGTGACCTTCATGACATATACATCTTAATTTTGCCTTGAATTTCTATTCGAGACAACATTTTTATCACATGCATTAACATGGAAATGATTAGGCATTCTTTGCCTTTTCGAACTACATTAGCCAAATAACCTACCCATTATATGATTTTCATTTTTCAAAAACTCCCTTGAGCTTTATTTGTCTTTTCTTTGTGTATTAACCACATTACATGCTTTAACCTAACCAAATGTCCTTCCTAAGCCTTAAAGCTAGTGGAACATTTTTTGACTTTTGAGTTTGTGGATGTACAAAATTCTAAGTGTGGGGGTATGCATATGTGTAGGTGGGTTGTAACGTTGGGATGTTATTTTATGGCTTACCATTTCAATTCCCATGTTGTTGTAGTTTATTTTAATTTTTATAAGAGAAAAGAAAAGAAAGGAAAACAAAAAAGAAAAGAGAAAAACGAAAGAAAAAGAAAGAAAGAAAAAGAATTAAAAAATGTTTAAATAAATGTATCAAGGAGGAAGTGCATATGTGGTTTGCAAGGTTATTCATACTTAATGCATTCTTTTCCTTTAGTTTTTCACATTAGTTTTTATATGCATATGTGTTTTTGAATTTGTTTGTTTTTACTTGTTTTAAGTTTTCAATCAAAATGAGAGAAAAAATAAAACAGCAAAACAAACATGTTCTTCTTTTTTTTTTGGCTTCTAGGATTGTATAGTCATGATTAAAGAGTGAATTGACTAGAGAATTTGGTAGCAACTTTAGCATGTAATTTTGTTTGTGCGATTGGTCGATGAGCATTATCTTTAGAAGAGTAGTGACTAGTGATAGATAGAGTTGGTGAGATTTTGAGCCTTATTAGACTTATACATTCATATCAATCCTATTGTCTTTTGATAATGTGTGACCTTCATGACATGTACATCCTGATTTTACCTTGAATTTCTATTCGAGACCACATTTTTATCACATACATTAACATGTAAATGATTAGGCATTCTTTGCCTTTTCGAACTACATTAGCCAAATAGCCTACCCATTATATGATTTTTCCTTTTTGAAAAGCCCCCTTGAGCTTTATTTGCCTTTTCTTTATGTATTAGTCATATTACATGCTTTAACTTAACCAAACGTCCTTCTAAGCCTTGAAGCTAGTGGAACATTTGTTAACTTTTGAGTTTATGGATATAAAAATGCATATGTGTAGGTGGGTTATAACGTTAGGATATTATTTTATATCTTACTAAATTCCCCTTAATGATGTAGTTTATTTTAATTTTTGTAAGAGAAAAGAAAAGAAAGGGAAAGAAAGAAAGAAAAGAGAAAAGAAAAAGAAAAAAGAATTAAAATGTTTAAATAAATGCATCAAGGAGGAAGTGCATATATGGTTTGCAAGGTTAGTCATACTTAATGCGTCCCCTTAAAGTTGTATTGAATGGGTTATTTGAGTATGTTGAATGTGAGGTAGATGTGGACTCGAAAGGGTCACTCTTTATAGTTTCAATGTATTGTCATCAATTATATGAGTGATCCCTTTGGATTGATATATACTTCATGTGGTTTATGTTTGAGAGCTCCAGTTTGAGTTATGGAACCTGTTTTTGCATTCATCATAGTTGATGTACACAATTTTGATTGAATGTTGGTTTTTGCACTTAATATTACATTAAGTGTTACTTACTTCACTAACTTTAATGGCTTTCAAGCCACTTGACCTAAATACATCTCACCTTACCTTTGCCCACATTATAACCTTAAAAAGTCCTTTGATCTATGATTTTTCATGTGACCTTTAGTGGTGGATAAATGAAATGATATGCAAAGTTATGGATTGTCATGATCATGAATGGTGTTGAGTGTACCCGTGGATATATTTTATTTAAACACATTTTAAAGTCTACCATTAGATTTCTTAGTTTTTAAAGGTATTGAATGTTAATTAATAATGAGTAAAAGCTTGGAATGTTAAGTTCTTGCTATGATTTTTGAAAGTCATTCATCTTTGTTTATGATTATGTATTCTTGGAACATATGGGAAATGAGTGAACGTTTTTAGGTCTATAAGCTTAATTTTTATGTTTGGCCAGAGGACACCTAAAAAGCTAAGTGTGGGGGAAATTGATATATGGTTAATTTATTTTTAATTATTTCATAACACTTAGTGATTAATGACATGAAATTGCTTAAGATACTCACTTTGACTCATTTGTGATTTTAGGCACAATTCAGAAGCAAAGAAGTTAAAGTGAGTTGAAAGCACGATATTTAGGTCATTTTCTAAAGATTAATTTTCATTTGTCTTCATGGAGCAAGAAGAAGAAAATTAGAGCAAGAGAATAAAAGAAAAACGAAAACGTAAAGTAGAAGAATTAAAGTAGCTCATGGCATGTAGCTAGAAAAATAAAGAAGTAGAAAATCTGTGCATTCCATACATGTTTTAACATGAATTTAAATGAGTAATGGCAGGATTATAAATGATTGTGGCAGCAACAATTGAAGCTAAATCACGTATGTAGCATGTGGAAAGCAATTAATATGTGTGTGTTTCATGTAGCAGATGACCAATATAGCAGTGCATAAGCCAGTAGTCAGAAGGGAAGGAACGACGATGCACATCTAGGAGGCAAAGAGCTGAAAATGCAGTTCAGCACTGTCAAAGAAAAGAACAGCAAAATAGAGTAGAGGCAAGAGTGAAATGCTACAGGAGAAACAACGTTGCAGATGGGAAGCAAGGGCAGACATCCATAAACACAAACAACGTCTGCAAAACGTAGACTTTTAATAGTGGCAAGGGTTTTAAATAAATGAACAGTATGTTGGACTAAAAATTAATTAGAAAAATGAGAGAATAATAGTAACATAAAAAAGGAGTAAGGGAGAGTGTTGGCTGAATAGGTTTTTTTGGGATAACTGAGGTGGGAACTTCAGGAGCTTCGAGAGAGCACAAAGATTGAGGCAAGCTCTCCACTATGAGAAAATCTATAGAGGGATAGCTTCCCGATGCCAGTTCAGAGGTGACATCAATGCAGGTTTGGAGTCGACATCGACTCCAATGACTTGGTTAAACACTTGTTCACTGTTTTTGTTGTTTCTTTCTCTCCTTAGAAATTGATTGTGTTATCCTATGTTAATTGATTTAGGTTTTATATATGGATAATTATATTCTTGTTATTGTTTGATTATTTGTGTGTGAACTTATTAGGTATTGTGAATAGATTATTTGAATGCGTTCATTGGATCTTTTTATTACAAACCCGTTACTAGAATGTTCAATGTAATCCGTAATTGTTATGTTGAAATTCATTTGTAGTGACTAATGATTTGTAATCACTAGGGATAACATAACCTAGATTAAATGACGCATCATATGTGGTTGTTGCCTTGATTAATCAGTTTTCCTAATTCGTAATGCTACTACCTAATTGAATCTAGAGATTGTATCCTAGGTTATTTAGTAGTTAGGTTTAATTAATGATTATATCTTGATTAAACACTACCTAAGGAAAAACTTAGGTTAATTATTAACCTACGATTAATAATATCTAGGAGAGGTTTGAGAATAGCAAATCATTGAAAAATGTTTAATTAGGGAAGAATTGGATTCTCAACAAATTCACCACATTTTTCATTTTTTGCATATTTACTTTAATTTGTTTTCATAAGGTTAGTTTTATTTTATTTTCTTATTTCTAAAACGAAAAACCCTCTAACCTAAACACTGATTAATTTCATTTCAATAACTTTACACACACTCTTTAAGGATAGACCTAGACTCACTACTTCTATAGTAGTAGTTTAGTTTTGATTTTGACTAGTGTTACGATGTGCTACCACTTAACCTACTTGTGTTAGAGAAATAAGATCTTTTTTAGGGCATACAGTCTTTTATCAACATTTTATCAAAGATTTTTCAAAAATTGCATCTCCTTTATGTGCATTGTTAACTAAGGATACGAATTTTGTGTTTGATGATGAGTGTAAAAAGGCTTTTGATTTTCTTAAAGAGAAACTAACCTCTGCCCCTATCATTCACCCCCTTGACTGGAACCTTCCATTTGAAATGATGTGAGATATAAGTGACAAAGCAGTAAGTGTTGTGCTAAGATAAAGAAAACATGAAGAGCCTTATATCATATACTATGCATCTAGATCCTTAAACCCTACTCAGTGTAATAACATTACAACATAAAAGGAAATGTTTGTCGTAGTGTTTACATTAGAGAAATTCAAACTGTACTTACTAGGCACCAAAATGATTGTTTTTTCTGACCATGTTGCACTGAAATACCTGCTAAGGAAGAGAGAGTCGAAGTCGAGGTTGTTGAGATGGATGCTTTTGTTACAGGAATTCGACTTAGAAACTAGAGATAAGAAGGGTGCGGAGAACTTAGTAGTTGATCATTTGAGCATAATAGTACTTAGTATTGGGCCCCGAATTTTTTATTTATTTTAGTTAGCATGATTTGAATAAATTTTGTGGTCTTGCTAGATAAATCATTTTAATTGGAGTTTAATTAGCATGTCAATGTTGG